>CM061043.1:70725288-70966268 GCA_030762985.1 Adelphocoris suturalis
CATAACTGCAGAAGAATAAATAATTCGGATGTCTAAGGGACTTCTACAATCGAATCACGTAATGCTAGTTATTTCAGAGCTGTATATCAAAGGCGATCGCCCTGTTATCTTTATGGTTTCGCATTGTGAGAGTGTCTCTCACTCTACTCAAGCAAAGATAGAAATAGGGTGCATTTCCATATTAAAATGTCCTTAAGACTTCCTTCACCTAGTGCGCTTACTGTTTTTTTCGGATGTTCAGGTCTGCTCATTGCGGACGTGTTAACGAATTTTAACCCAAGTGTATTTCAATTAACCATGATAATACTTCATGGTAAACCATCAATAAAACTCAGAAGTCTATTACGTTCAGAATATGTTGTAAATACATTTCCATAACCCCGATTGAGTTTCTTCATTAAAAAAAGGGGGAAAAAATGGATGTATTAAATAACAACAGAGTAGATGTATTTACCTAAAATACAATTAAAAAAAAAAAAAAAAACTGTGGAGAGGATTTTTACTGCTTTGTCAACATATTACATATAATTTCCGAAGTTGGTAGTGGAGTTTTTCTTTGTTAACGAGACCAATATTAGAGTACGTAGCCTCAGAGCTCTACAGTATGTAATGATATTATTTTTACAAACATAAAGAGTAAAGTTCAATCGCATCATTAATGCTGACGCCGCCTCTCACTATTCCCAAGACTGGCCGAGTGTGGCAGAGGCAGCAGCCCGGGAGAAGCACCGGACGTATGACAGGGCTGCTGAAGACTTAAGAGGGTCATTCTCGCCTCTCATATGCTCTTGTGATGGGGTTTTGCATGAAGGATTCGGAGTATTCATAAAGAAAATTGCCCACACCCTGGCCTAAAAATGGAAAAAGGTATACTCCCAAGCTCTTGGCTGGGTGAGAGTTAAGCTCCAATTTTCCATCATACGAGCAGTTTCACTCAGGCTACATGGAGCGCGTTGAAAAGTGAGGTCATTTGGTTTGGAAGATGGAGCTTCCCTCACGCTACTGGAAGACTAGTTAAACAAAGAAAACGACACCTACCACAAGAACAACAAGTTTCGACCCCCCCCCCCCCCTCCCTTCCAACATCTTTGAGAATCGCTGTAATTCCTGAAAACCGACTGAAAACGGTTGATTTTTAACATACCTATTGCTATGTTTTCACCCACATATCAAGAATTCATGAATCTAAAAGCTGACTTTTTGAAATGCTTCACCCGAACCTGAGTAAACACCCGAACCTAAAGCTGGGATTTGTTTATTGGAATTAAGGACAGAAGGACGAATACATATTCATATTTCTCAGGTTCGTAAAGGTATAATTTTCAGTTTGAATCCAGACTCAATTATGTCTGGGAAGTTCAGGAAACTAATTTTCATGTTAATTCACGTGGGCTGTATTCTCTTGTTAACAAACTTTAATTTCTAACTAGACAGATTCATCATGTTAGGATCCTTATGCTATAAGCCGCTTGAAAACTGATAAATCTATTTTTCGATCGTTTTCACCCCTCACTACTTGAAAACATCTATATTTAACACATCCCGTTTCTGGTAATTATTTAAAATTCGGAAAGCGATAGCAATCGAGATATGTAGGGGATTCACGTTTCTAGACGCATTAATCGCGCAGAAACGCAGAGACTCTTATTGCTGTTAACGACTCAAGAAAATCAAGAATAAATTCAAAACATGTTATTGGCTTTTTAATACATGGTTTACATGGATTTCCCTGTGTCTGGTTTGTATGTACCTAATTTCTATGAAAATAGATCATGCTGTCACTGGACGTACCTACCCTTTCCATTACAACCTAACATGAATATGCTACGAATAACTACTCCCTCCCTCCCTCACAACTATAATAAAGTATGAACTGATTTTAAATTGTGAAATCGAACAATGTAAGATTCACAGAACAAAGTTGAAAATATTCCGATTCGGCTCTATTGCCTCTCCCTCAAACATTAATAGGTATGAATTTATTTGAATTTACTGATAATGGGTCCACAGAGAGACCAAATGCTTCGAGAAAAATAATAAAATAATCGCAAAAAAAAAAAAATAAAATAAATAAATAAAAATAAATAAAAGAAACCAGTATTGGTTTGAGAGCAGTGTAAATAGTACCTCTCCGTTAGTTCTCGCAAACTATCTATCATTGAAAAATCCCCGATGATTTTTTTCACATCTAAACCAAAATATCAGAAAAAATTATGAGGAAATAAAACTACGATATGAATAGAAGAACAAGTACGAAAGAAATGCGTGATAAATCGAGAGCTTTCCAACGAGTGGAGAACGATTTTTGTCCGATAAAAACTAAAGAAGTTTCATTTCCCCAGCAACGGCTTGGTTGTGCGTGAAAATCAAAAGAAAATGCGAGAGGAAATTTCGATTTGTGAGAAAAAACTTTCTAAAAAGAAAACCTGAAAGAAAGAAACGCTTGCATGCGAGTCTGCAACACATTGGGACATTTTATGTCTTTAGCTGCAGACTCGTATGCAAGCTCTAAGAGCACTTAGCTGATCCGGACCCTGGTCATCGTCAAGTAAATGTCCCAAAGAGGCTATATACGAAATTACAGCTTCCTAGAGTGTAAAGTATAGACGTTAACATAATATGGTTGGATAAATCAAGAGCTTTCGAACGAATGGTCAACGAATTTTGTGGGATGAAAAACGACGAAGTACCATTTCCCTAGCAATGACTCGGTTGTAAGCGGAAATCATCAGAATATTGACATGGATATATCTTTGCTCTGGGGGGTCAACCACAAATTTTCGTCACGCAAAAGTTGATGTCATGTCAAAAGTTGATGATGAATTTCTAATGATTTTCACGTACAACCCAGCCGTTGCTAGGGGAATGGAACTTCCGCAGTTTTCATCGTACAAAAATCTTTGCCACTCGTTGGAAAGCGCTTGATTTATGTGATAAATGTTCACATCTCAAGCTACCAATTTCCCCCTCCTTACGAACCTGGCTACATTCCTAAACTAAGTTGATTGAACTATAAACCATTTTAATAAGCCGGCTACAATATTCTTAACTTGAAGCAATAGCATCATTTACTCCACTCCATAGGAAACATTTTCATCCTCTTGACAACAGTCGAGGACAACTCGAGGACAACCGTTATGAAATCCCCAATCAAAGATATATCCATGTAACATGGTATCTGCTTGTAAAGCGGATAGTGGAACTCGTTTACGAGTTTCTGAATCATTTCACTAAAAATTATGTCTTTACGTTGGCACATAAACGAGAAAAGCGTTAAGAAAATGCGTTACGGTTGGGTTTCTGATTTTCGTGAGCAATTTTCGTCATTCAATTCCCATGACGTTTTTTTAGTTGATGTGCCATAGCAAAGATAAAATGTCAAAATGAAAATATTATTATCCTGCCGTGATGCCCAACTCAAGTAACTCCGTGGCACTTGTCTCACACCAAACCCTGCACCACACTTCAATCAATATTGATATCGATATATAGTAGGTATTACCGCACATGAACTATATCGCAGTTATGAAAGATTATTTTATTTGCTTCATTAATTCTCAAACATTAAAAATTGACATACGTATAAATAGTTCAGTATCACGTTGACTACAACTATTTTCAGAATTATAGCTCACTCTCTCATACAAATAGGCATTATGATACTTATCCAATCTAACAGATTCATTCTAAATTAACTCTAAAGTTTTGATCGGTGATCTACGAATTCGCGGTTACCAATCAACCACTTCCGATTCGGTATTTGATACGAATTCCTCTCAGGCATAGCGAGTGCAACAACTCAATTCAAATTCGACTGTATCCTAAATGAAGTTGGTTGGATAACTGACGTCTTTAGGTTCTGTACAACTGTAAACTAAAGTTAACAACAGAATAATCAAACTCTACCCAACTTGATTAGAAACTTTACCTGCGGAATGTCAAAGCTGACGTCGGATTTCCCTCAGAAGTTGTTGAGGAGGGAACCTCGATTCCCAAACTTTGTCGTCGAACATGTGATGCGGTGGTGGTGAAAACCCGATCTGAAATTGGGGGAGAGGGTGAAAAATCGAACTACTTACTCAACCGCGAAAGTGCGTTCACCGATGACTTATTGAACGGTGGCAGTTGCTGCCACAAATCCGTGATTCCGGGTTTGTGGTTTCTTATTCAAGAATGATTTGTTTTGATGAATCTATTTATACTTTTCATTAGTCATGTCAATGATGGGGGGATGGATTTCTTCCCAGTGCAGGCTATTGCGCTAAAGCAGGAAGTGCAATTAACCTTCTCGGCCTTTTTTCTCCATGAATATTGCTCTTGCCGCAGTCGTTACGGACACAATTCACACTGGTATTCATAATACATTTAGTCCTTCTTATAACTTTCGGAAGTTTTATTTTTGTCATCGAATTATAACCAAGTATGCCAAAGGCCGGGTTTCAAGTCATTAATCGCGAGAAGGGAAAGCCACTTCCTCTTAAAGGTAGGTTTACTCCATGGATTACCAGATAAATTATTTGGAATTATCTTATTCGTGTTGGGTAAATACGAAATTTTATAGGTACATAAATTTATGTGTATTTCGGGTAGATTCAAATTTGGCTTCCAAAAAATGTTGAAATGTCGAAATACACCGTCGGATTTTCACTGTGAAAGGGTGTAAAAACTCATTGAAAACTGTGGTCTAAGAAGTTTTTACGGTAGTTGGAGAAATAATTAGCCATAACAATCAACCTGAGGAGGAGAGGACAGTCACTAGAAAAATATTTCAAAACACAATGAAAAGAAGAGCAACTGAAGACTTGTGTGAGCGATCTTCCAAGTTAAGGTACAAGAGGAATTAAGACAATATCGCTTTTACCAAAAGGGGTATCAAATGCGCGCGAAAATCCATTTACTCCGCTGGTAGTTCAATTCTACCGAAATCGCTAACTAGGTACTATGGAGGGATGAATACCAGTCAGACTCCTCGTGGTGCACCCTGCCTAGCCCTAAATGACCTGGAATATCCCATGAAAAGTGGGAGGAATCGGGCTCCCCATTTCGGTAGTTGAATGGGAATCGAGTCATCATTATAACTACTTATGGAGGGGATTACGCCTTCCTTAATTACCGGGAAGGGATCGGGGTGTCCTCCTGATGTTACCAAAGGTTTGTCCGGACAAACAGTCCTGAATCAGATCGGAATCACCAGTAAAAATGTAATGATATTTGACAAAGTTATAAAAATTCCATTGGAACTATATCACCTGATTAATTCCAATATTGGCATTATATCAGCTGATATTTACAAGGCAATTTTCAAGTATTCCAGTATCACTGGCTACCGATTTTTGATGGCATTTGAAGCTGGACCGTCTATTCAACAGATCCGCTAGAAGCGCGTGATTTCTCTATCTTCTCGCGCTTAGAAATTCGAAGGTTTTTTTTCGATGTTCAAGTCCTTAGGGAAAGCAAACTATTCCACGTACAGCGTTGCGGGTGGTTTTAATCGATTCTATGGGATAAAATTTATCAATGACAAGCAAAAAATTATTAAACTGTTACTTAGAAAGTTTATGAGATCTCGATTTTTTCAAATGTTTAGCCCTTTAATACAACCCTTCAGGGTTGATGAAAATTGATGCCGAGCTTCTGTGACCATCTAGAACCCCAAATGTGATTTTTAATACAAGTCCGGCGAACGGACGGACTTTTTTCTTAATTCGATTTTTGGATTCTACGCATCTTAAAACGTAAACCAACCAATTCTCAGGGGGTGTTAAAATTTTTTTCTTGGTCGATTACAAAGGTTCATTATTGAAAATAATAAACCAACAAGTAGAAGAGCCCGCAGCTTCCCTCTCTTCCCATCGTGGTTTTGAGTCTTCAAGTTGCTTTAAAAGTAGAAGCTCAGAACCTCATTAGCTAATCATGAAGTAGCCCGAAATTCAACTTCGAAAGAATATCAATATTCAAATCTTGTTATTGAACCTCAGTCTTTCATACAAGTTAAGACCTCTTTGTAGAGTTCTTGGCATAACACTTTTCTGAAGCTACAAATTTCGTCTTCATTATGAATACTTAGGCAGAATTCGTGAATGCTTTAATAACTAATATATTTTTACCTATTTGGGCTTCTTGGGGTTCAGAATTGCCCAATCTAGGAGGAGGTACCTATAAAACATCGAGTATGAGGTTATCGCATGAGGGGAAAGCCTCAACAAAGTTATGGCATTCGGTAACAGACACAGGCCACTAACCTAGAGCTAATTTCTTATGGAAAGTTCCTCTTTAGGGATTTTTTTAACGCTTTGTTTTGAAGTATGTAATTGTTAAAATTTTAAGCATTAGCATGCTTTATTCATCACCTAACTGGCCCAAAGTTTCAAGTTTTTATACAACGAAAAACTGTCACACAATTTTTTCTATGATTTTTACGTACAACCGGCCGTTGGTATAACGGAAATGGAACTTCCGCAGTGTTCATCGCACAGAAATCTTTCACCATTCGTTGGAAAGCTCTCGTTTAATGAAGATTTGTAAGATATTTATGTCGTAGTTTTGTATTTATTTACAAGATATTAATCCAATAATACGGTCTTATAAATGGTTGTAAACAATATTATTGTGCCACTTGTAAGCCTTGTTTTGTTTTCACTTGGTTGAGGCGGTAATCTTTTTTATAGTTGTGCCACTTGATGGCAAGCTAATTAGTTCGGTAACATCATAATTATAAGAAAACGCTTGCATACGAGTGTGCAACACATTGGGACATTTTATGGCTTTAGTTCCAGACTCGTATGCAAGCTCTAAGAGCCACTCAGCTGATCCGGACCCTGGGCATCGTCAAGTAAATATCCTAAAGAGGCTACATACGAAATTACAGCTTCCTAGAGTGTAAAGCACAGAAATTAGCCTTAAGAGCCACTCATCTGATCCGAACCCTGGGCATCGTCAAGTAAATGTCCTAAAGAGGCTACATACGAAATTACAGCTTCCTAGAGTGTAAAGTATGGAAATAACCTATTGAAATGATTTAACCACCGCTTCACAAATCAAACGCTTTGTTCTCGCAATATTCGGATCACACCTGCTATGAATCAAATCATCGAAACACCAGCTCAATGGAATCATCAGAAATTAACAAGCGGTTGCAATCATGTTCTCAATATCAATTATTGAGAATGATCACCTGAGTGTACACAATTATTCAAATAATAACCATGCTCATAACTCAACTTGTTGGCCACGCAGTTCGTAGTAGTTAACATAATATGGTTGGATAAATCGAGAGCTTTCGAACGAATGTTCAACGAATTCGGTGGGATGGGGTACCATTTCTCTAGCAACGACTCGGTTGTAACCGTTATTAGGGAAATGAAACTTCCGCAGTTTTTATCGTCAAAAAATCGTTATACAGTCCTTGGAAAGTTCTCATCTTACTGAAAATTAGTAACTAACATTTTACCATTGTATTTCAATGGAAGCTGAGTTATGCGCATTAAAGTCCACTGATAGGAAAATGCGACCCCGAATCAGCGGGAAGAAAGAATGTTCCTCGTTTTAGTATTTTAGCCGCAGGCTCAAAGCGGAAAGCAACCGGGGTGGTCCAGAGGGGCGAAACCCCACTGGCGGGGTCAAGGAGTGGACCCTCTTGCGTGGCCCGAAGGGTCGAGTTTTTCTTGTTTTCTACCCTATGATATTAAAACGGCCATAACTCTCTCAATTTACATACAAATTCAAATCTGATTACACCTATGGAAAGGAAGTAAAAATTATTAACTCCCTGACGAAAAACCCAATTTTTGAATCGGCAAAACGGGTGAAAAATGAACTTGAAAATCGAAATTTGTGAAATCTGAGAAATCTTCACTTTTTTCAAACGCTCACAGGTTCCTGTAATCCGGAACGTGAATTTTTGACAGTAAGTCTAAAAGTTGCTCCAAAACCTCAGCTTTCTAACGGTATTTTTACTTTTACTTTGCTATGAAAAAGCTGTCTCCTGCTCTTCTTCGGGCCCGCTTCACCCCTCCTCCCCCCTCTTGGGAGCCAACGTCGTCGTTGGTCGGTTGGAAACCGATCATACTGAGAATGTGAGGCGGGGTTGTCGGGTACCTGACAATCAAACACCTCTCGTACTGTATTCGTCAGCAGTTCTGGCAGTTTTGAGTGTCCTCTCAATTATCTGCCTTACAGGTGGTGGACAGTGTGCCATCCCGAAACTTAAGGCAGAGACGGGCAAGAGGCAGCGGAAGGTGGTTTAGTCGGTTCACCCTCTGGAAGCAGACTGGGTACAGCCTTCTGTGAGAATGACCTGGGGGTGTCAGAAGCCGCGTTATACGCCGGTTAGTCTGGTTCTGTGTTCGACCAGAGTCTGACTCCTCCCTCCCCGACGTAGTTCCCGTGTCCTCCTCCTCTTCTTCCTCCATCAGGAATGTGTTTTATTCTCCTTCAAAATGTTTGTATTACTTGGCGGAAGTTTTTGTAAGGTACTTAACAATAAAGAACCCGTAACTGGACTGAGAATGGCGCTGTTTCCTTATTCCGACTTCAAGTTTTTCCCACGTTTTAGGGCCAAATACCCCACAGGGAGGCGGCACGGTAGATGAACGGATTTTTTAAAGTTTTCTATTCAATTTTTGGATTCTAGCACTATGAAACGTAAAACAATAAGTTTTAAAGGCGGTTAAACGATTTTATTCTCTTGGTCGATTGCAAAGGCTTATTATTGAAAATAATATACCAAAATAAACAAACCATTGTGTAATAGTGTGTGGAATTTTCTTTAGCTTTTAAGTAAAACAGTAGAAAATCATAATGTGTGACATTATGCATGACATTCAGTAACTTGAAATTTTGTAAAGTTTCCAAACTTTACTTATTGCACTGGTAATTTATTATTGAATAGAGTTGTGAAGAGTTACCTTATATTGGGCTGAACTGACTTTTTCCTCAACGCTGAACGTGAGCACCCAGGTACCTGTGGGAAAGATATACGCACATGTGTATTACTGACATGATATTGCAATATATTCAATCATTGTGAATATAATGAAGAAAGGGGTGGTAGTAACGATTTAGCGAGGTAGCATGACGGATATGATGACGGCTTGCTCTCTTTATTCTGATTGGATGTTCAAAACGTAATTTATTTATGAAAAGATAAATGAGAAAAATAGTAAAATAAACTTGTTTAAAAACCAACTCAATGAAAAGATAAAATTTGGCTGAAGTCCTCTTTGGATTCGCCTGCGAGTGTGCCTATAGGTATCGGAAACTATCGGGAGACGAAAAATTGGATTTTGCCAAAATCATAATTTTCATTCGTATTTTACCTTTCAGACTATCCTGAACAACTTTCGTTCCGAGACTGTTTTTCTGGTTGTGTATCTGTCGTGTGTCCGCAAATACTAGAAATAAGCTTAATTTTCTCAGTTAGCATCCGATTTCCGAGATTCTCAGAAGCATAACTTTTACAGTTTTTGTTTGATTTTGTTGTCATTTTCAGAGAACGTGCAGGATAGGCTGTGGATGGGCCCCTATCAAAATCATTACTCACAAATCAATACATCACTCAACGCATGTGCAAAATCAAATCCATCAAATCATTTGATTATCAGTCGACTGTGACTTCCTAGAAGGCTTTTCGCTCAACATTTTGCAATCCCTGAGGTTGAGACTCGACAGAATACTTGATCGTCAAAAAATGTATGAGAATGAAGATCGGTGGGAAGTGGGAACTTAGTAAAAGCCCCCTAATAAACTTCAACAATTGTATCAGCCGACGGGATCCCAAATGAATTTCCTCTTCAAGAAATCAAGTTCATGTCTTTAAAAAATCACGCGTAGAAGGGCCATTTGATACAGAAATGATGAACCTTTATATAGTAAATTGCAGCTTTTTTAAACCCGCTATACAGAACTTCCCTCCCAAACTATACTCGACCAAAGTTGATGGAAGAAGGGCAAAATCACTTGTGGGCCGAGGATGGCCCTGAACTATCGGCATCACTTTTGATCAACCCCAAAGGGAAGTAAAAAAATTAACACTTGCGAATTTATCATTTCCATGTGTGAAGAAAGTTAAATTTTTAGGCTTATATCTAACCAAAACGCTTCTTTGGAATCCTCATATCCAATATCTTTCTTCCAAAGCAGAAAAGTATGTGAATATTATGAGGTCATTCACTCAAACGAACTGGGGAGCATGTCCGGTAGTAGCTCTTCTCTTCTACAGAGCCACGGTGAGGAGCATACTGGACTATGGATAAATTTTCTTTGGAATAGCGAGTGATACGGAGCTTAAAAAACTAGATCGCATTCAATACAAATGCGTGAGGTTAGCCTTAGGAGCACTAGCTTCAACGCCCATCAATGCTCTTTTGGCAGATGCTAGAGAACCACCGTTATTAGCACGACGTGATATGCTGGCCAATAGGTTTCTAGTCTCCGTGGCAACTAGGGAGGGAATAGGTTTTGAAAAGATTAGGGAGTTAGCTATTAGCAATCTGACTGAAAGATGTTGGAAGTTCAGAAAAATGCCACTACTGTGTGAAAGTTTCCTAAACAACGCTAATCATATTCAGTGGCTAGCTTCATCAAGTAAACCATGGAAATATCTCCTCGATTATAAAGCATTATCCCAACCACCACCTGTGACATTTCTTCTTAATTCAAGAAATCCTGCAATAACACCGAACGCCACAGTACTCCATCAACTCCGTAACAGATGGCCTGATGCTGAATACATATTTACTGATGACTCAGTAGTTGACAATCGAACTGGTTGTGCTTTTTATGATTTGCCAACAGGAGTTTCGTAGTGCTTCCGTTTGTGGGATAAATCTTCCAGTTACACAGCGGAATGCAGCGCCATTATCATGGCACTCGAGTATGTCCAAAATAGTAATTTAAATAGCTTCACAAAAATAGCCATAGTTTCTGATCCCATGAGCGTACTACAGAAGCTCAAAAATATCAGTCCACTCTCGAAGTTGTCCTCAGTTGAGGCACATATAATACGTTTGATACACAACCTACGTTTATCAAATAAATTGACGTATTTAGTATGGGTCAAGGCTCATATGTGGGCATACGCCCTAATGAGTATGTGGATAGTTTCGCCAGGAGGGGCGCACAATTGGATCATTGTAGCTCTACACCCTTCCGATTCCCATGTACTGATCTAAAAAGAGAATTTAAACTGAATATGATCACTGAGTGGCAAAAAATATTTGACACGTATCCATCTGATCGTTGTTATCGATCGAACTTTCCTTCAGGGGATTGCCGTGGTTTAATTTTGTGAAAGAAAAATCCAAATGCTTTTATAAAACAATCACGAGATTGCGTAATGGTCATGCCGTAACTAACTAATATCTCTTTAGAATTGGAAAGCGGCAAACTGCCACTTGTAACCACTGTGAAGAAGTCGAAACAATCGAGCATATAATTTTTACATGTAATGCCTATGATTGCGAGAGAACAGAGCTTTTCACCAAGTTAACCCCTTAAGTAAATTCTCCCTTCAACCTATGTCACCTCATAACTTTGAATAACCTAGAAATTTATGAATATTTGTATATATTTCTTCAAAATATCAATCGGACTATTTAAGCTGAATATTATTTAAAACATTAATTTTTTAGAACCTAAGTACTATTAGCCTAATTTATTATAACGATATTAATTGATTTATTGTATATGAAATTGTCTCATTTGATTTTAATATTGTAATCACTTCAACATGACATGGCTGTATAGTTTTCTTTGCTAATGCCAAATAAAAGGAAAAAAAAAGTAAAAAAATTGGGGAAAACTTTCGAAATAAAGACAGTGTTTCTTTTGTTTGTTATTGATATACCTATATCATTCAGAACAATCGAATGAAACCACTCGAATATCTTTATGTTCATCCACGCGCTCTCTATGATTTAGAACTCTGAAAGGTTTGGCCAGTAATCTGCGTTGAAGATACAGACATAAGCCTTCGTGGAACAACTTCCAGCGAATCATTAGTTCAATTAAGCATTCGATCGAGTCATGGAACATATTTCAGGAGTTTCATATTTAATTATAAATGGTGATACTGCTAAATCATTATGTTTTCCAAATCCTCATCTGATTTTAGTGAAGGTCTTTTCCACCGATCAAAATTACAATCCTGTCATGAAAAACCCTTAAAGCATGAAATTTATGGCCGGTGGGTGTGATTAGAGTATGGATTCGTTTCCAGACGTCCCAGGGTGCTTCCATTCCAAATTGCAGCTTCATAGGTTGAAAGCAAAGAACTTAGTTTGGGATCTCACTTAGCTGATCTGGGGGACTCTTGACTTCATGATTCGTTTCTAGATGTCCCCCGGGTTCTCTATTTCAAATTTCAGCTTCATAGGTGGAATAGAAAATAAATTAGAGCTGCCGGTACTTTAATCTTGAATAGCAAAGAACTTAGCTCGGGATCTCCCTCAGCTGATCTGGGGGAGTCTTGACTTCATGATTCGTTTCCAGACGTCCCCCGAGTTCTCTACTTCAAATTTCAGCTTCATAGGTTGAATAGGAAAGAAATTAGATCTGCCGCTACTTTAGTCTCGTTTTTTCGTGACAATTTTGTGATACTTTTAGATCCCAGTTAAAGCGTGTCCGACTTCAAGTGCATGCGTCATTCCAGACAATTCCTTAGGATTGAGATATAAATTCCGTTCTTGCGCCAGAAAATCAACCTTTCTCATTGAAAGGATAAGTTCGTTGGCCAGCACTAATTGAACACATTAAATTGCTCAACTTTTAAACATGTGCTAAAAAAGCACTAAAAATGGTTAAAATCAGCTTTCATTTATTAAATTTGCATTGTTTTTTTATAAGTTTTGTCAAAAAAGTCTATCAACGACAAACGAGAACATTAAAAAATTATGTACAAAACAATGTACCTACGTATCAATAACATTTGCTGAAAATCAATTAGAAAAAAAAGCAAAAATGAGCTAAAAATCCAAAATCTTTTTGGAATTGCAGAATATTATTTAAAACGAGTTTTCTGCATAAAATCGGTGGTAAACAGTTTATCTCTTTGCTCTCAAAGTGCTCAATTTTCAGTGTTCAATTTCTTGCGGAGCCCCCCACCGAGGAGTGAAGCCTTGAGTTTTTCGTGCGTGTAATAAAAACTGTTGTTTTATAGGATATTTATTTTATTGGGTTCTTCTCGCTTTTTTTCAACTCATTTAGGCCTGCAAAATAATTCACTCGAATTTATTAAGTAGGGACATCTTGGAAACCGCCATAAACTGTACCATCCGTAATTTTAGCTTTTTCCCTGATTAACGGAACAAGGATCTCCAACAACTTCCCACCAACGGACCCGCTCGGAAAAACCCGAATAATAAAACTGAGGACGGACATTCTCAGCTCAGCGGTGCTTTTGTTTTCTCTCTTTAGGTTTTGTAAATATATGGCTAACAACAAGCTGGCAGAAAGCGGAATTAAGTTAGGCTTGGTTCAGACCCTTGAAGTCTGAAGTGGAGGAAAGTTTACGGTGTATAAAGGAAACTTTATTATATCCGGAAATCAAGAGGCTGCAATTCTGTGCAAGAACAAAGCATTTCAACTAAACTTTCATTCAAACTCCTTTTTATTTTTAAATGCGTAAATTTTATTCGTTCTCCCTTTTGAAATTATAGACGCAATCGCAGTTCATATTAAATGTGTGAGAATTGAATTACACTGCAAATTGTTACACAACAGTTCAATATTTCTGCATTAGATAGTCCTTCAACGCAGAACACTTGTACATTATTAATAAAAGAAGTATCTTACAGATTTTTAAATATATCTGAAAAGATCTAGATGCCTACAGAGGAGAACTTATTGAAAAATAAAACACCTTCCCTTTACTAGTCCCTGCGGGGTTGATATGCGCAAACGTAAATTCCGTCAAGCATCATTATCTCACGCCTCCGTTGCCCGATCTTGCTCAAATTCGGAGCATAGATGGAAGATGTTAATTTGAGCTGAACGTTGGTGCGTAGTTGGGGAACAATAGTTTAATTATTCCATGTTTTTCAATATGATTGTATCATCAATAGCTCTTGCGCGTGTGAAAAAGACCACTCCGAGGAACAAGGTCTAGTTTTCATCAGATTTTGATTACATTTGCTGGGAATTAGTGGGTTAGGCTGTACATTGTACCCTACCAATTTCATTTTTCCCAGATCATTACTCCATTCTTTGCATACTCTAACGTAAATTACTTCAAGCATCATTCATCCGTTTTTTCAAACATCTTTACTGTAAAGAGTAAAATTGCGGGGTCTTGGAACTGTAAAAGTGTGAACCCTTCTCAGAGGCACGATGCGCCATGTTCTGATAATATATTACATACGGGGTTTAATAATTATAGACCAATGATCTGATTAGAAGGGCTATCTTACACAGAAATAATAAACAATTGTGTAGTAATTTGCAGTGTTTTTTTAGTTCGGAACCACTGTGCGCCACTTTCCTAGTCAAGTGTGGCATAGCCTTGGTGCTTGAGTGTTTACTTTCTTACTGCGAGTTCTTTCAATATTTTTAGTGTATGTATTCCAATTGAATCTCACTTTTGGAAACTGTGGTGTATATCACATTCCTTAAATGCCTCAAGGCTCTTACAATGAATTTAAAAGTATAATACCTTTTACGATGAGTAAAGTAGGTAGGACTTATTTTTGTTACTAGTAGGTGATGGTCCAAGATACGAGGAGGAAGAATAATGCAAAGGCCTCCGCTAACAGCCAACTGTCTCTCACCGGTTTTTCCAGGTTCAACCGTTGGGTATAGGTATGCCCCTTATCTGTGACGTAGGTTTCGATAGGACATGTCTCCAGTATGACATTGAAGCTTTGGAAGCTGTCAGAGAAGAGATGCCACAAGAAGGCGAAAAAGGCTTTTTCCTCTGATACGAGATTGTGGGATAGAGGCTGGTTCCTCCCCGTACCTGCCAGTTATGGGAAGGAGAAATTCGGGAATATTTTCGACTGTCATAACCCACCTGGTGTGATTTTTTTTCTTCGCTGGCGTAAAAAAGAAGAGCAACCTTTAATAATGGGTCAAAATTAGAATTGTATGAATTCAGATATGAACCGAAGCACACAGGTCGAAATCGCAAAAAACCTGGCCGACTCTCAAAAGCCCTGAACTTTCCGGGACCAGTCGTTTTCATGGCATTGAATGCAATACAAAATGCTGTAAGATGCAGAACCCACAAAAAAGATTAATTTCCATTTTTTCTCCAAAATTCAGTTCTTCTTATTTTTATGTTTTGAATCACAAAAATCGACATAACTTTCCAATTCGCACGTATTGGCAGTTGATCCAAACGGATCCTGAAAACCAAATATTTTCCCAAGCTACAAAAAAAAAAAAAAAAAAAAACTTTTTAGTACATTGAAGTTAACAAAAACCCAAAGAAAAAGCACATAAAAAACAGTTGAATTCGAGCTATTTTTTCAACTCTTAATAATGGTTGGAAAATTTCAGCCTCCTAATATATTCAAATACTTACTTCTAGTGAGTGTATCCTTTCCTAAAATTTGACATAAACTTGTTCACAAGAGCGTTGGAATCGAACTGACTCAACGCTCTCTTTCGATTGGAAAACTATGAAATAAATGCGAGGTGAACGGAGTCGTGTTTGAACAGTCGCTGTACACCCAAGAAACTTGGGCGGCTAATTTGACATTTGCCTTTGGTTTCCCCACATAGTAGAGATCTCATTCCAATGACTTATATAGGTATTTTCCTTGCAGTTTCGTTTTTTGAGTTGGCCAGGTTTTTCTCGATTTCGACCACCGTGCGATATCCGCTTTCCTCAAACCGTTATAGCGCAGATAAAATTTTGTTCACTGTCTACAAAATGTTACTAGTCAGGGCGACAGTGGTTAAAATCCAAAATTTTGATATATTATAGAATAATGTAGAGTTTCCTCAACTAGAGCTCAAATCCAAGAAAAGAGTTTCATGAAATACCGTAATAATATAAAATTCGCTCTCTCGGCTAGAAAGTCAGCACTGGTTACTGTGATAAATCAACGATCAATGAGCGTCAACCATGGATGTGACAAAGATACTCGTACTTTTACCGTTGGTTTATTATTTTCAATACCTAATTCAAAACTTGCGAAATGAGAATAGAGTTCTTATGTTTATTATTGATTGGTATAACTCAGTGGATGGAATGACTTATGAAGTTCCAAATGACGCGGTTCGATCATGACCAGAACATATAACTTTCAGACCATAGGTGGATGGAGAACAGCGTCTTGACCGAAGAATTCAATTTCTCCTTCTGAAAACCAGAAGTCGTGTTTGGGAGTCCTGAGGTTATGAGTCCTGACAGAAGAATCCAATATCTCCTTCCAAAGAATGGAAGTCGTGTTTAAGGAGTCCTTAGGCAGTCATGCCTTGTGGTCTCCCCCCAGACAAGCCGGGAAGATCCTCCTGAGAGGATACTGCACACCCAGTCAATGTCCTTGACAGCTGCCAAGTACCCGTTTTGACCTACAGGTCGAGGCATGTGTTCTAGCAAACATTACCAACTAAGCAGATTGGTACCCGAGTTTATGGAAATCCACATAACTCCAAATGCCGAGGTCCGTGGAAGGAGACCCCCACGAGTCAACTCCCACGCACCTCTACCCCACATCTGCAGAATTGACTGCACGTTAGGGGTGGTGAAACCACTGCCCCCGCGAAGCCAACCTCAACTGGGGGGCAGGCAGGTGGTGCTTCGACAAAGTCTATGCACCGGTAGCCTGGGGCTCCCCCCCGCCCGCGGTACCATTTACTGGAGAAAGCGCTATACAGCACTCCTCCATTAAGGCCAGAATGGTCGCTAGCCCGACACAGAGAAGGCTCTGCGCCTACCGCTTTTTCCTCACCTGAGGGATCCCACCTACTTGCTTTATCTTCGGCAGTAGTCCTGACAATCAATGCTAGTAAAACGAAGAGTAGAGTGATTAGGAAATTGCATCGGAGTTTTACCTAAAAATAAAAAGTTGTTCAAAACCGCCGCCAACTAACTGTAGTTACTCCTCTCTGGATAGAATGTCATCTTACAGTACTTGGGAATCGTAATTAACGGTTCTATGACCTGGGCAGATCATGTCCCGCATGATGCGATTAGTACTTCAGTGGTATTTTAGAGCTTATTTCTGATCGAAAGTTCCTCCTAGAGATTTTTTTAAACGCTTAGTTTTCGAGTAATTTATTATTAAAATTTTTTTTCGTGTTTTCGACACAAAAACGATAATAACTCCCTTAAGTTGCTGTGCACAATCAAATCTGAGGATGATGTTAAAAAGAGCAATACATTTTCTATCGGATTCCTGAGCTTTCTTAAGAAATACAATTTGAAACATGAAAATCCCTCCAAAAAGCAAATTTTACATAATTTGGAAAACCTTGAGTTTTTTCAATCGGAAATTGAACTGTGAGAACCAATATTTTTCAAGACACAAGAACGGTAAAAACTGCGCCAAAAGTTCACCTTTTCAAAGGTGTAGTTAATTTTACTTTTACTTTGCTAATTAGAGGAGGAAACGAGTATGTTTTAATGTTGAAAAACATCGTTTTTTCACTGAAATCGATGGTTTTCTTGAAAAATGACCTACTATGAAAATACGAGTTTGGGGTCGGTTTTACGTAATTTTTTACGCTGAATCGAATGGTAACACTTGCATATCTCCCCAACCCCGTTATACCCAAGTTTAACACTCAAACTCACAAATTTGAGTTCATTTGGTATGATAAATTTTATGTGTTTTTTGAGGTGAAACTAGTCAGCTAAACTGTAAAATTCGATTATAACGAGGTTTAAAAGATATGAAAGTGTTCAGCGGAAAAAAATTGTATTTGCATAAATGGTAATTTTTCAAGAAAATCCTCGATTTCAGTGAAAAAACTAATGTTTTCAGCATTAAAACATAATTTCTTCCTCTAATTAGCGAAGTAAAAATAAAATTGACTGCATCGATGAAAAAGTGAGATTTTAGCACAGTTTTTACCGTACTTGTGTCATGAAAAAATTTTGGTTCTCATAGTTCCAATCTCGATTGAAAACTCAAGATTTCCCAAATTAGATAAAATTTGCTGTTCAAAGGGCTTTTTCCTGTCTCAAATATTAATTCTTAAGAAAGCTTAGGCATCAAGTAGGAAATTCATTGTTCTTTTCAACGGCATCTTCATAATTGAATTTGCACCGCAAATTAAGAGAGTGGTGATCGTTTTAGTGACAAAAGTTCGAAAAAAAAACTTAAAAATTGAATTACTTGGAAACTGTTCAAAAAAAATTTCTAGGAAGATTTTTCGACTAGAAATGAGCTGTAATATCGACCCCTGTTGTACTGACCACCTTATGTGGGACACCCTATATAGGATGGGTACAACTTCTACAATATATATCCGCATACTTTAATATTCGGCATTTGGTATTTTTACCAAGGCGAAAGATGATTTTTATGTTTCAATGGTTCAGTCCGTTTTTCAATATGGAATTGATTTATTGGAGGGGGGGGCTATCCAACTATGTTAAACCAAGAAGATTGTTCTTAAATCAGCTACTTGAATATTTAAAAATATTTAGTATTCGACAACTTTTTATCAAATAGTTACTCCTTTGCCGTCACAAGAACCCACATATTCATCCGTTTTTAATATATATATTTATCTTTAGTTTAAAGGGATGTCCTATGAACTGTACGAAGCCTAATTTGGGGTGTTTCTTCCTCATTCTAAGGAGCAAGTAGTTCCGGGGTGTCCTTCCATTCATTTTCCAGTATAAAAGTTAGGGCAAAAGATAGGAAGTGTAAAAGTCTACCGCCCATATACAGCTGATCAAAACACAACAGTGGTGACCCCAAACAATTCTCTACATAATATAAACTATATTCCAGGATATGTTTTCCTTCTTAGAAAACAAAACCTTTCTGTAATTTCAATAATAAAATTATGTAAGATGTAAAGGAATTTAGATGTTTTTAGGTATCTAACCAAAAGTATGGCGAGAACGTGGCTCTTACTCGGTAGCACAGGCTATAAAGTCTAAAACCGAGCAAAATAATATTCCAGTGACTTATTTAAGTAGTGAATTATTATTATCTGAGGGGAATTCTATATTTATGTATTGTTGTTACGTTGCATTTTATATGATGAATCCACTAACAAATAATTTCATTTCATTTTTTCACCTGAATGTGAATTATGAATTCGTTGAACCAAATTTGCCAGCCAGCGATCCAAAACCTAAACGACCATTTATTTCACGAAAAAAAAAAAAAAAAAAAAAAAAAAAAAAAAAAAACAGAGAACAATTAGACTCTCTGAATAGTTGATAGGATCAGCAGAGGGACTGTTACAAATCATGGATGAGTTAGCTAAATGATCTGGCATAGTTAAAATGAATAATGATATGCAGCGATTTATACCTAATATATAAAAATCCAACTCTGCAAACGTATTGTATCCATAGATATTATCTCTATGGACCATCAAGGATCTAGATAGGAGGTTCCCGCTGAAAAATCGTGCTGTTCTAAAAGTTGTTCGGACCCAATCTCGCCACGGCTGATTTACAGTCGTCGTCCTCCTACTGTGAGACACTTATTCTTCCTACCGTATCTCTAGAGAACCTTTCGGTTTCAATTTCGAACGCTTGGATACCTTGACTTCCTTAGAAAGTAGGAGAGTGTTCAAAAAGCGATGTTTTCAAATCTACCATAAGTTTTATAATAGGTCTACTCTCTTTATATGCATGTTTATTTGAAAAAAAGTATATAATTTGAAAGGCATAATAGCTATAAGACTATTTAGTTTTTTTCAAGCGAATTTTTTCTGTGAACTGAAGATGTGTTGCAGCTGTGAATTGCTGTATTTATATCTTTTTTTTAAACCAGGAATATAAATAATTTATTAAACAACAAGAAAAGCATTTACAAGATATGCCCGGCAAACTGCAATGGTTGCCGCGAAGACCTAATACACCATTGAATTATATCTTAACTTATAATAGGTATTGTATTTATATTTTAACTAACTTGAAGAAAGTTTATCAACTATAAAGCTCTAGAAAAATTTAACGAGTGCAGTTCATACAAAACTTGATTACGAATATTCACAGATTAGTTAGTATAGCAATATTATTTATTCTTGTGTTGATTTACAGTATCTCTATAATTAATCCATTTAAAGTGCTATCAGTTCGTTTCTTCCAGCAACCTTTGCTTCCATTCGCTTAGTCGGAAAAATTCAGGACCATATGAAATTTCATTTTTGGTCCAAATATGTGTTATATTTGATCCAAATGTCATAGTCCCAGATAGACAGGCGTAGTTTTCGAATCTGTTTTCAAACCTATGCGTCCTCGAACAGATTTTTTTTTTTTCAGGTCAATTACAAAGGTTTGTTGTTGAAAAGTGCAAACCAAAACGTTCAGTGGGGATACAAAGCATGGAAAACCGCTTTCCAAAATTTTTGACAGTAGCAACCAGTTAGTTATTACGTTTCCCTCTTGGATATACAGTCGGGCATATGAGTTTCTCCTTTGTCCTCTGAATGTCGCTCTAGGAACCTCATAACGCTAGGTGATAACGCAAAGGTTCCATTGTCTGACTTATGTCGTCAGACGAGCCATAAACGTTGGTGACGTCTGATGAAAGCAAAGGGATCCGCACAGACATCCGCAAACTCCGTCGCCTTTACGGGATCAACATGAAGTTAATGAACTCAACCAACATCCAATCGATGCATAAATAAATATCACAATGTGGCTATCCTCATCTACTGAATTCATTCCAACTGTTGAAAATGCTATATTGTTCTGGAAGTAGGAAGAAAGAACACAGACTGCTTTTTCGGAAGACACTATGCCCCTTCCTCAGGCTTTTTTTTTTTTTTTTTTTTTTTTTTTTTTTTTTTTTTTTTTTTTTTTTTTTTTTTTTAGAAGAGAGAGAGAGAGAGAGAGAGAGAGAGAGAGAGAGAGAGAGAGAGAGAGAGAGAGAGAGAGAGAGAGAGAGAGAGAAATGTATGTTCTAGTTGATGGAGTTGGATTGCCGTATTTGATTGAATGATGGATGGGATAGAGAGCCATAACGGGATAATTAGTTGATTGTTGTAAGTTTGTTACTTTTTCGTTACTTCCTTTTGTTATTATTTGATTATAGGGCCCATTATTATTTTTGATTTTTTGTTGTTATGGATATTTGTTGGATATTAGTTCGAAATTTGTTAGATTTGTAAGATTGTTATTGTTGGGTAGATTATTTTAATACTATTGTTGATTGATTTAAGGAATAAAGTGACTGGGGGGCGTTGATAGTGATGTAAAAATTTTCTGGAGTCATGTTCTATAGAGCATCTCTTACTATGTTGAAATAAATTACAGAGCCTGAGGAAGGGGGTATAGTATCTCCCGAAAGCGGTCGCAAAAAACGGAGAAGCTGTGTTTTTTTTCCAACTTCTAGAATAAGACGATCTGCACAGAAAATCCAAACTTTCATACCTCTGCTGTTCCAAATTTTGGTGTCCTAAATAGCAGAGGTAGGGAAGTTTTACGTTGTATCGCTGATGAAAAATTGAACGACACGGAGGTACATAGGAAGAGAACGAATTTTGGCGTGTTATTATTTTAGCGAATTTTTGGAGAAAACAGATATTAAAATGGCCCAAGAAATGTTAAAAAAGAATAAATAAAATCAATAAATAAAATAAAATAAATAAATAAATTTCTTCGTGGAAATCCATTTTGAGGCATACCTACTATTCTTATCGTCGATTTATCGAGAATTGTAAGTTAAAGGCTGGTGCAGCCCGCTTCCATACTTTGTATCAACAGTTGGGCCCACCAAGTTATAGAAAAGAGAATAATCTTAGTCACTTTCTCATTAGAAATATTTGTAGAGCACGCTGTGAAATGCTGAATTTAAATTTTAAGCCGTGGATCTCAGGTGGTGTTTTTACTTGTCCTTTGTGTAATTCAGGGGATCATGAAACTGTTTTTCATTTTTTGGCACGTTGCCATATTTTGAGGGGGATCCGTAAGTCACATTTCGGCTCTTTATATTTGTCAGATGACGAAGCACTTGACTACTTAAATGGCAAAAACTGGTTGGCCCTTGGGTGGTATATTGTAAGAGCGCTTAAGTATAGAAATTTTTTGGTTGAGGAATGGAATTTTTGAATCCTAATCGTATTATTTAAGTATCAAAACTGTATAAGTATTATAGATCATTAGTGAAGGAGTTATCTTTATAGATTAATACTATATTATTATGTTATTCATGTATCCTTTATTTATTATGTATTTTATTCATGTATTTGTGTATTTGAGTCTTTGTGCACAGTGTTCTCCTCTCTAATTTGACTATGTGATTATTCACGTGATGCCGTATTGAAACATTAATATCCGAACCCCGGCTCATAGCTCGGTGCTAAAGCCGTACGATGTTTTGTTCGTTGAATTTGTATTAACATGTATTACGAAATAAAACATTTTCCAAATTCAATTCAATTCCTACTATTCCTAGATTATAATAACACTTTTTAGGACGTTCTTCCGAAGCTAGTCATATAGACACGGCTTCGTATTTAAAAGGTAAGACCTATTAGAATTGATCAAGGGGGGGTGTGTGTGTGTGAAAAAACCAAGTCTGTGTGTGATGCTAGCCAGGCCACAATCCTCTACCGATTTTTGGGATACTTCCTTTATTCGATCCCAATTTTAGTCCAGTTGTGCATCAAACGTCGTAGCCTTTTTGATTTCGTCACAAAAGGGAAAAACTGTAGGTGGTAACGCATAAAAACGTGTTTTCTTCAACAAAATTTTCATATTACATATCGGTCATTTCAGTAGATATCGCTCCTGAGAACCGAGATTTAAAAAATCCGTCCATTTTTCCAAAACTTTTATAACTTACCTGACTCACCTGAAGTTGATCATAACAAGACAGCAACATTTGCAAATAATACTGCCGTTCTGGTAGTGGGTCACAGCAGCAGTGAATCAATTTCAAAACTTGATAAAGTTCTCTCTAAAATCAGGATTTGGACTTCGAAATTGTGGATCAGATTAAATGAAGCTAAATCAGTGCGCGTAGACTTTACCGCCTGGATGATCAACTACATTCCGACTTTCCTCAACAATGTGGCAGTTCCCAACGCGAATGAAGCCAAATAACTGGGCATGATTCCACGCCAAGGTCAGGTGGAAGGAACTTGTTAGAAACGTCTGCCAAGTGGGGTGAGGCACGAAGCTACCTCGTTAACCTATCATGAATGATGAAAAATTTTAAATGATCTTGAAAAATTCCATAGCGGAAAAGAGATAATCAAGAAGTAGCGAGAAATGTCATAATTCGTCTATTAAGAAACGAAAAATGGTACTCAATGTAATTCACGTTTTCAAATCAAATCAAATCAAATCATCGGTTTATTGTTGACGTACAGCAATGGTACATAACAAACGTCATAAAAGTAGTATAAATCATGAATAGCAACATACGTCAAATGTAATAATGTAAAAAATAAAAGACTAAACCTAATCATAAATAACAAATTCGAAAAAACAGGGACGGCACACCGCGTACAGGTAACACAAACAGAACATACTCTAAAACTCTAAAAACCACAACAACACAGGAAAACAAGCATCACCCAAAATTTCATCACTGAATCATGACTGTCTCTAAGACGAGGCAAACCATCCTCGCGAGCCTTGATCCTCACCAAGCTGGCCAATATAAACAAGGCCGGCAATGTCAGTAGCCCAAGCTCAACAAAGAGCGGCTTGCAATGGGCATCAGTAGGCACCCCTTTTATGATTCTTATATCCGCCTTCTGCTGACGGAAGATGGCCTGTGCTCCACTGGAGTTGCCCCATAAGAGAACTCCATACCTTAGACGAGATTCGAACAAACCACAATACATGGTTAAAAGAACTTTGGTGGATATTACTGAGGAAAGTCTTCTGAAGAGGAACAATAACTTCCCCAAATTCTTGGACAGAGCTCGAGTATGGGCTCGCCACGTAATTGCCTTATCTACTCGAAGTCCGAGCAGGGTGACTGCAGCCTCGTCACTGCCCCTCGCCCCAAAAGTCAACATCTGGGTCTTGTCCTCATTTAAAACCAGGTAATTCCCACGGCACCATTCCAAGATCGATGATCTGACCCGGCCCGCTGTCTGCCGGAAACCTCCGGACGACGAAGATTTAACCAAGGCAGTTACATCATCTGCGTACATGAACATCTCCACTTCATCCTGAGATACAGCGGCTACCGATTCCATGACGGCCCCCGGGATGTCATTGGTAAAGACAATGAACAACAGAGGACCAAGAATTGACCCCTGTCGCACGCCAGTCGTGAGAGGGCGGAAACCTGAGAATTCCCCATCATACTGGATGCACTGCTGCCAACCCACTAAGTACTGTTCAAAGAACATCACAGCACCATCATCGAAACCGTAGTGCCTCAATTTTAACAGAAGAAGAGCTGGATTTACAATGTCAAAAGCCTTTGACATATCGAAGAGCAAAGCCCCGACGACCTCCCCCTTGTCAAGACCGCTCAGGCACCCAACCACCAGCTTTTTAACGGCTTGCACAGTATTACGTTTTTTCCGGAAGCCAAACTGTGCATCTCCAAGTATCAGATTCCCTTCAAAGTACTCCTTGAGCTCAACGTACAGTACTGACTCAAGCACCTTCAAAAAATAGGGAATTATTGAGACAGGTCGGAAGTGGTTATAGTTGTCCTTGCTGCCCTTTTTGTGGATAGGACTCACAATACTGCTCTTCAAAAACGGAGGCAAATACCCAGAGGATAAACACTTGTTCACCAGATAGGCTAACGGCTCGGCGACAAAGGGAGCGACCGACTTTATGAGTGCAGAGTTGAAACCATACACATCGGTTGCACTTGAGTTCTTCAGCCACATCATGGCTCCATACACAGCCTCAATCGACACCTCTTTCAGAGTGAAAACAGCATCTGGTCGTTCAGTCTGGTGCAAAAAGGCCAAAGCACTTGAGTAGTTTTGATCCACCTCAGCGGTGGACAGTGCAGACAGAGTCCCAGTGAAAGCGCCACTGGACGCTTGAGGCAAAGAAGTCGCTGAAACCCGTCGCACTCAGTCCGGGTGAGGGAGCTGATGAAGTGTATTTCAATAGTCCACTATTGACCTGCCTCTTAATCATTTTCCAGGGAGCTTTGCTTGGGTTTGAAGCCAAAGATATCTCCCGATCATTACAGAAAATCACTAGACGCTTTCTCGATATCTATACTCTCTTCTGACTGCTCCTAAGGCCCTCACAAGAGAGTCATTATGTGGGTTCAGACGAACACTCTGTGCCAGCTCAATGAGTGCACTCCTATGGGGCTGCAGTTCCGATTCGAATGTCCGGACCTTCTTCCGAGCCCTCTTCACTCTGACCCACCTCCAGGGACAGGTCGAGTCAGCCATTCTGAGGAGTCCCCCAAAAAACTCAGACATGCCAGCGTCCACGCCGAGACCGTAGACCTTCAGCCAGGAAGAGCAGCGCAACCAGGCGCCCAGAGCATCCAGATTCTCAGGGAAAAGTCTCCTCCCTGATCTATAGCCACAGTGCTAAGGAATTTCATCTGAGGTGGGCATAAATATGTCGCACTCTTGCGCTAGATGGTCAGAGAAGACCATATCCGACATCCTGCTCACGGTTCGGCCCGGCAAAATATTAGTGATGACATTATCCAGGCAAGACTGTCTACCAGAAGCACCGATCCGAGTAGGCTCATGAATCGTCAATCTCATGTCATGTGAAGCGCATACGTCGAGAAAAGCCTCTGACAACAGCGAATTCTCCTCTAAATGTACATTAAAGTCACCGGTCATCACCACAGGCAACCTCACCCTTCTGCACGACGTCAGAGCCGCATCAATCCTCTCGATGAAGACTTCCCTGTCAACGAGGGCAGCCCTTGGAGGCCTGTACACATTCAGCACCGAAACAAGCGGGGTTCTGAGTTCAACGCATATCATTTCCTTTGATAGAGACTGTTAACGCTTTGAATGAGAGACTGTTATGAACAAATATTACAGAGCCACCTCCAACAGCGGTATCCCGGCAAAACGCAGAGCCAACCACAAAATTTGAAGGGGTATACAAGGACAACTCATCAGTCCTAAGCCAATGCTCCGTAAGACACACGATTTTTATAGCAGGGTTAAGGGCCAGGAAACTGATCAAGAATGGAAAATTTATTCCTCAGACTGCTTATATTCGAATGGAAAACTGTGACCCTCTCCACTGTCTCCACCTCTAGTCATTGGGAGTCGCCCCTCTCCAGCTCATTCGGATGGAATGCCTCTTTTCTCGGGACTCCCCTGAACTCCGCGATAATGCAATCAGCTGGCCAAACATCCAAAGAGCTGAGAATAGGAAAAAGTTCCTCACGTGCCTCAATGCAAAACGATGAGTACGTGTCGTACTTTGTGCGGAGCTGCACGCAACGCGTGAATTCCACGGAGCTTTCCTTAAGGTGTTTTATTATATCCAACGATGACAAGTCAGGCTGAAGACGAGATACAAAAAGTCGTCTCTGCTTCGCTACAGCTCTCAATGACAAAGACGTGTTTTTCCCAATTTCCACGGGCTTTCTCGCGCGTGCTTCCCGAGTGCTATTACTCCTTTTTCCACCGTCACCACCGAGGGTTACACAGGATTGAGCGTTCTGGGATTGTGCGCTGTTCCGAGCGCGCAGCGCGTTATTCCTCACGGCACCCGCGACCTGCGCCGGTCCGCTGGTTTCCCCGGAATGTGAGGATTCCCTGGACCAGCCCCGTTCACTGCATTTGTCCCAGGCATGCCCACTGCGTCCAAAGAGGAGGGACTACCAACTCCCGACAGCAAGAAACCGTCATTATTAATTGCAGACGCAAACTTTGGTAAATTTCCAATAGCGCCTTCAGAGCCTGAACGCGGCCGTCCCGCATTACTTGGATGTACGCCCGGCTGCGTTACGTGCGCCGTTTGGTTGGTCGACGAGTTTGGGTCAGGGGAGACCAGCTTATCACCGTCCACGAACGCCTTGGCGTTCAAGAGCACCGTCATACCCCCCACCACCAGCCTCTGTACAATAAACCGGCCTTCTTATAAACCATAATCGGCCTCCGTATAATAAGAAGGCCTCCTTATAAACCATATTAGGACTCCGCATAATAATCAGCCTCCGTATAATAAACAGGCGGACGTAATAGATAAGATTGATTTTTATAGTTTGGTGGTCTGGATGCTCGCAAGCTCGCATCTCAAAAATAAAAAAATATCCTAAATCAATCCTTTCAGCAAAATACAGATTAGTTAGACAAACAGATCAGATTTACGCCTAAAATTATGTTACGGAGGTCGAATATGAAGAAGAATTGAATCTAGATGGCACAGGTGATGGGGGGTTGGCCGTGCTGTTGAACGTCTAGTCCACGAACGCCTTATCAGATCCCCCGCTGCTGCGATTGTTTACGGTTCGATATTCGGGATTATTTGTGCAGATTTTCGAATTATTCGCGGAGTATTGTGCTCGACTTGAATCCGAATTCATGCTCGTTGTGTTCAATTGTGTCATCAAATGCTGAATCCTTTGTTCGACGAGAGTGACTCGCCTTTTGAGGAGGTTATTCTCATTTATTACCGACGCACACTCGTCGGATTTATCCTTCAACTGGGTAAGAATCGTCAATATATGTGATTGCTGTTTCATGAATACGATTAGTAAACCTCGTACGTCCATGGTTTCGATCTCGGTCGCAACTGTTATCAGGTGTTACGCTACATGTAGGGCAGTACCACTGGGTCATATCTACTTGTACTTCCGAATCCGATTCCTTTCCCAAACAAGCCCTATGCACAACTGACGGACATTTCTCAAGATTGCAGTGTAAGAGATTTTCATTTGTCGTATTTTTAACCACCTTACAGCAACCTTTACAGCTTGTTTGCTGGTCAACTTCGGTATCATCACCCGCCGTGCCTCCCCACGATCGCAATAATATCACTTGGAACGAAACATTTCAATATAACTATCAAATTTCAGCATGGACTGACTTCAGAAAGTCATAGATGAACAATTTAAGTCAAGTCAGAATGCAAGTTCAAGTTAGAATGCATATTATAAATTAAAATGTACTTAGCTGATGTTGTGCCTCTGCTTATCACTTATCACTCCTTTTGTTTGTTGTTTGTGATTTGTTTGTGCAAGCGCAGAATGAACTGATGAGTTGAAAACAATGAAATAGGTACGGGACCATCTAAATTCTAAACCGCGCATTCGCTGACAATTTTATCAAAATCGGCTGGAAATTAAGGTCATTACAAACATTTTACATTGGCGTGCGCAGTAGCTATTAACCGTTGTGAAATAGATATGGGATGATCAAATCGTCATCCCCCAACTATCATCAAAATTTGAGCGTGATCGGACGACTAGGGCGTGAAAAAATGGAGCATAATGGAATTTACGTTTGCGCATGCGCAGAGTGAGGTATTGAGTCAAGAACGATGAATCCGATTGGATGAAAACTGTGGAAAATAAGCTTGTTACCAGGATTTGCGGACACACACGACAGAAGACACACACACACACAGCTCGAACCAATATACAGATCATTCAGCGTTTTCAGAACTCAGTACTGTACGATGTATCAGGGACGCGCCTTGGTTTTTTTGAATTGATGCTCTCAACCAGGAAAATAAATAAAAACCTCACAGACTTAAGCTACTGAAGAATAAATATGCCCAAATGACAACTAGATACAGAGCTTTCCAATTAATCAATAATAAATTTGGAAAAATGACAGAAATGATGAACATTAACAATGAAAACATGTTACGGAAAAAAGTGGATAAACTGAAAACTAATAAGAATAAAAATAAATAATCTGAAGACAAAATTGAGTATTTCTTACTGAATTGAATTTTTTCACATGTCAAAGTACCTTCTAACAAGTCAAATCAAAATGAAAGAGAAATTTAATTATATATCTAAATTTAAGATTATTAAACACTGTCATCAATAAATTTCTCTAACTTACATTTATACGAATCAGAAACCAAATAAAATAAGAAAGGACAATTACGTATGATTCAAAAAATGAAAATTTAATTACGAACTAAAGAACATCAGAATAAAATAAGAAGACCGATCAGCTCCGTGCTGGGCCTTAGTTTTCTAACTATCCATCACGGTAATCGTATCAAATTATGTTAAATTTTTCTGTAGTTCGTTAATATTGTCATTTAATAGTGAATTTATTTATTTTAAGTTAATATAATTTTATATTCATATACCACATTGTTATGATGACACTAAACTATTATTATTATTAACTGCGAACTTCAAATTTACACCGTGGATTAAGTGATTAAAAAGCGAGCTATTGATGATCTTGTCAGTCTAAAGGATTTCGTAGATAAAACACTGAAAATTATTACACTAAGGTTTATTATTTCTAAATTAGATAGCCCTACTGCGCAAATCATTGGCATGTTAATTAAAGCCACTATTAGATGCCACTTCGACCGTTGGCGGTCGACGCATGCGTAGAAGCTGGGGTTCAGATGGTACATGATGAGCTCAGAAAATGTATTTGTTTCGCCAATGGTTTGCGTGCCGTTGAATAAGAGTGACGCTAAGTGTGTTTTAGGTTCACGAATTCTAGAGGGGCGTGAGCGTCGCAGATACTCGTATTTTGTACGAACCGGATCTCAAACCTATTTCGCTGGGTGAGAGAGTATCCTGTTTTTCCAGTTTGTTTGTGTCCAACGTCGATTCGTTGAGCCTCGAACTTTACCGGGTCTCCGGATGTGTTTTTGCATAGCAACCAATCTATTTCAAGGCTTTGTAAGAACATTGTACGGAGATGTTGAAATTAAGTAGAACAAAACATACCTATTTGAAGCGTTTTATATTCTTTTGTGATATGATATTGACGAAAAACCGTGACGAGACGAATGACTTTACCTAACTAAGATTACTCGTAGCCACACGCATTCGTAGAAACTCTTGATTTATGAGTTTAATTAAAAACTAGATGGGCGTAATACAGTGCTTCGAAACCCCTTACGAACGGCCGAAACCTCTTACAATGGAAATTATGTTGAATGAAACTTTGTGTACCACTTTATGAGGTGGTGACTTCGAAGTCATTTTTGTCGAAAGAAATAATTAGGCTCCTAAAAGCGAGTTGGAGACATTTTCGGACATATGTTTGAATTTGTTCTTAGAGTGGTCTGAAACGGATTGGCTTATGTCGTTTCTCTGTTAATAAACCTTTGCCTTTATGGCCTAGCTTCAGAAAGACGTTCTAATTTAACACCGCCGGAACACTCCGCAAATGAAAATGCAAATGTAATGATCAAATGAAAATATTTTTATTCAGTTAATGAAGGATCTTATTTATTGTTACTCTATTCTATGTTAATACAACCCAGAGAGTCTCTCTATGAAATTTCAACTTGCTAGGATGAACAGGAGATGATTTACTTCACTCAGTCCATCAAGATAGAGCCCGCCGTTGCATTTGTCTTTTAACAACATCAAGAGTCTTCCTGTCAAGTTTCAACGTCACATCGTAGGGAGAATTTAGCTGTCTCAGTTGATCAGGAAAATATCCGATAATTGATATCGTGTCTTGATGTTCCAGAGAGTCTTTATGTAAAATTTCAACTTCCTTTTCAAAGGTGGCAGCGTCAACTTCTACGTAACCAAACGCTGATACATCCTTGTACGCAAATTCACATCTTCCCAAAAATATGATCCGCGTACAAGAGATGCCAAGCCACAAAATGCATGATGTCATTCAGTTTGGGTCAAGCTAACTGTCAAATCACCGTCTCACTGCACTGTAGCAACTTCCTTTCCGAGAGACGGTTGAAATGATGGGCTATATCGTGACCATCTGAGTATGCTAAATTCTCTCCTGTTCACCCTAGAAAGTACAAATTTTATAATGACACTCCCTGGGTCATTAAGAGAACTAAAATTATGGAATCATACCTGGCCAGTAAGTGGGCTTAACTGTCACCTGTTCACCCTAGAAACCCTAGGAAGTGGAAATTTGTTAAGGGAGACTCTCCAGTTCATTTATAGTCGATTTAAATTATGGGCTCTTTTCTGATCAGCTGAGTGAGCTAAAATATCTTCTATTCACCCTAGAAAGTTGAAATTTGATAGGGAGGCTCTTTGGGACATCAAAAGACGATTGAAATGATGGGCTCTTTCTTGATCAGTTGAGTGAACTAAATTTTTGATATGGCACGACCGTACTTATTCATTATTGAATGATGTAACTGGAGACGAGTTTCTCGTAGATTATTACATTAATGTAATGCTACATCAATCGTAAGTACAGTACGAAGATCGTCTGCTTTACACAAAGTTCTTTATGCACTCCGATCGGGGCAACACCCGGGTAATCAGCGAATATAAAATAAAATGGGGTGGGCTCACACGCAAAGAACTTTCGATAACGAATTCAACGGCACCAAAACGATTTTGGTGGGCTGAGACAAGCAGTTTTATTCGTAAAGATAGAACTTCGAAGGTAGATATTGAAAACACCTTATTAACAGTAGCAATGTTGGTTGACAATTGTTTTAATGTAATATAATGAAATTAATATATTCATGTAATTATAATTATTTATTATGTAATATGACCTTTATTGAGTAAAAAATGGGGACACTTGTTTAAAAAATTAAAAGGTACAAGTTGAAACTAAAAAATGGAGCCTTTTTGGGACAGCTGGGTAAAAATTAAAAAGATACAAAACCACCCTGATTCCTTTGGAGTTCTCTAATTCTATCAAGTTTTCAGGTGTTCCTGGTCGTAAGCTACAATTGAAATATAGGCAGATTACGGTTAAAAATTGAGAAAAACCACCCTATAATCAGCACAGTGAGCTTTGTACCTAGTTTTGTTCCAATACATCTGGGGTCGCTGAAATTTGGAAAGGGGCTTCCCTGAGTGTAGGGAAGTATAACACAACACTCAAGAAACCACTGTTTTAAGCTGAGTGGACTTTGAAGCTTATTTGGTTCCTATTCACCTTTAGATACCTGACTTTTGAAAGGGACCTCTCTGGTTGTGGTAGAATATAACTACAACTTGAGAGACCAATCTAATCAGCAGAGTGAGACCTGTAGCTAATTTTGATCTCATGCTGAACTCTGGAACGAGGCTTCCCTGGAAGAGATAGTGTACGATTGGAGTTTGGGGAATCATTTCTGATTAGCTGAGGGCGCTCGTAAGCTAATTTAGTTCCTATTCAACTTAAAGACGCTTAAACTTGGAACAGAGTCAACGGTGTGGTAGACATATAATATATACTATATATAGTATTTGGCTGGCTGTACTGACACAAGTGATTTAAAATTTATGTGAACGACACTATGATCTACATTTATATCTTGGACGAGCGAGCCAAATCAGTGGGCATAGGAAGTCTGCAATAAAAATTGGGGGTTCACTGGGGGCATTGCGCACGTGGGCAAAGATGTCATGTTTGAGATCTTCGGAAATCTATCTGAATTTTTCTATTAAATCTTGGATAAGTTAAGAATGATGGGGAGAGGGGGGGGGGGTGTCTTAGTTCTCTGGGACATCCTGTATATATTCTTATGTGCTGACTCACTGATGTAGAGTTCGTGGAGTGTGCCATGTAAGATTCAAACACCTAGAAAAAATGAACCTTAAAAGTTAGTATCTATCCCTATTTATTCCTAAGGCAGAGTAAATAATGAATTTCTCAGAACACGCAGGGTTGAGCTTATTGATTGTACACTGAAAAGGAACTGTTAATTATCTCGAGGGAAGCTTGTACCTATCGCAAACATCCATCCAGTCGTAGTTGAATAGTCTTTACAATTATGAGAAGTGAATGGGACTCCAACTTCGTTGCCTTCTGTAGTGCTGTTTTCTCGTGCCTGACCGTGACAATTACTGAACCTACAATGAATGCGGTAATCGAGCTAAATGGCTATTCAATAAATTGAAATTCTTATGAAGCATTCTTTCGTATAAGTAATCGTTATAAATTGTGACTCGTATAATTAATATTTAGCTATGATTATTTAATGAATAGTTAGACACGCTTTAGAGTTTATTATGGATTCGGTTACGAGGAAGAGAAACGTTGTCGGCTTTGGTGAAGAAACAAGAAGGTGAATATTGAAGCTTTTAGTCTTTTTAAACAATTTTCTTCCAATTATCTTCATATTTCTTCAGAGCTTTAAAAAACTTCTCATTTCAAGAGTTAAATGGGGAAAAATTGTGTCCAATGCTTCCATTAATTTTATTTACAATTTAATGTAATTAATTTTAATGTAAAAACATCATGAAATTTCATGATCTTACACAAAAAGGCACTGTCTGTCAACACATTGTGTGATTTTTGCATTTTCGCAACGTCCAGATGGGCTAACTGCATCTAGGCATGAAACGACTGCAAGTGAATGCAAATTATGCCCTTTTTTTCAATAACTCCTGCTATACATTATGTTTTTAGCTAGACTGTAACAACTGCCAAACTTATCTTCACGGGTTTGAAAAATGTATGTTTGCGTTCAAACTGTATATATCTTTATGAACATTACAGTTCTTATTTATCAGGATGATATTTACAAATATCATCTAACAATATTGGACGGATCCTAATCACAAAACGCTGCAAATAATTACATAAAGGTTTATTATTCTTGTATTAGGTATCCCTCCTGCACAGATCTCTGGTCGGTACACTGCCTCATTAACAAACTGTGAAGGTATCTGTCAGCACTGAAATGCCGTAAAATTCAAAGTTGTACGGCAAAATGCCAATTATCAAAGTTTTACATAACAAAATACTAATAGCACCCACACAAGTTTAATAGATATTGAGAACGTATTATGATCCATCACTCCGTTGTTTTAGCGATTTCTTAGAAAATGAAACTATTGCAATGACTCCAAAAATTGTAAAATCAAAATTTCGAAAAAATCGAGCTTTTCAAATGAAAGGGTAAGTACGTTAGCCAGCACTTTTTGAGCACATGAAATAGGTCAAAATTAAAAATATGTGCAGAAAAATTCTTAAAATGACTGAAAATGGAGAAAAAGCAAAAACATTACATTTATAATTTTTTAGCAGAATTTTAGTCAAGACATAATCATCAACAATCATCTAGGACATCAAAAAATTATTGCACAAAACTATGCTGAAAACCGTACTCGAATTTCCTTAATATTTTCTAAAATCTATAAAAAGTGCAAAACAAAAAATCTAAAAATTCCAAATCTTTTTTGAGTCGCCAAATTTTATTTAGTAATAGTTTTTTTTGCCATAAAATTGGTTTTTTATAATTTCATCGCACTCGAATTTCTCATTCAAACAATTTAACATACAAGAAAATTGATAAATTGAGAAAATTCGCTCATACAAAAATAATACATGACTGTTTTTAACATGGAATCATGTTTCAGCGATGGATCCCCCGCCGAAAAGTGAGACTATAAAGTGAGATGAAAGTAGCGCCAATAATTGTGATGATTTCCGCTTACAACCGAGTCGTTGCTTGGGATATGATACGTCGTCGTTTTTCATCCCACAAAATTCGTTGACCATTCGTTCGAAAGCTCTCGATTTATCCAACCATACTATATTAACTACTGCGAAGTGCGTGGCCAACAAGCTGAGTTATGAGCATGGTTATATGAATAATTGTTTACACACAGGTGATCATTCTCAATTATTGATATTGTGAACATGATTGCAACCGCTTGTTAATTTCTGATGATTTCATTCATGTTTCGATTATGTGATTCATAGCAGGTGATCCGAATATTGCGAGAACGGTTTGATTTGTGAAGCGGTGGTTAAATCATTTTAATAGGTAATTTCTATACTTTACACTATAGGAAGCTGTAATTTCGTATGTAGCCTCTTTAGCCTGTTTCTATAATAAAGTGAATGTTTACTCGCGAGTTTCTATTAGGAGATCATCATCTCACAAGAGCTCAATCGTCGTGATCATTTCTATAATAAAGTGAATGTTTACTCGCGAGTTTCTATTAGGAGATCATCATCTCACAAGAGCTCAATCGTCGTGATCATTTCTATAATAAAGTGAGAGAGAGGAGCTAAAACATGATTCCATGTTTTTTACATTTTAGCAGTCAGGCTCAAAGTAATAACATCCGGGGGGGTCCAGGGGGGCGAAGCCCCCCTGGCGGGGTCAAGGGGCGGAGCCCCTTGCGAGGCCCGAAGGGCCGAGTTATTTCAACTTGTTTCATTGAAAACTTTTAAAACCATAGTTAATTTTTTTTTGTGTTATCATTTGTTTTGGGGTTTCATTTATTTGACCATGTTGATACACAAATTAGTGTTTAGCCGTTGACTCCAGAATCTAAACAAGTCTGGGCCGATATATAGTTGATATAATCCATGAAACGGGACGTAATGAATTTTCGATTGGTAAAACAAACGGGAAACGGTAGACATGACTCGTAGCATAGTTTATTCAGGGACAGTCAGGGGACGGCGTTGAATACATTCTGCCAAATCCTCCACTCACCGTCGACAATTGAACCGGAATCTGATGAGGTGACTGCATTCCACCACTTCTGGTGTGTTTACGCTTCGATTTCATCCCATCACTGAACAGGCTCAATCCACCCGCAAAACACACGACGTTTGTTTTAACCTCGCTTGAGCTGATCAGTCATTTTGGAAACGGGCAATTTAGTTATTCAACTGAAGGGAATAAATCTTTTACACCCGCAATCATCGCACCTCGGGCTTTACAATGGTAATATACTTACTTTCTAGATTCTAGATGAATACAATAAATCTGGGGGAACTTCAGCAGTTGATATGTTTAACCATTATATTTGATCTTGAAAAAACGTCTCAGATGTTCAGCTTATGAATTTTATTCTTTGATATTTTACAGCTACTGAAATACCAAGTTCGGTTTTCTAAGATGTTTCATTATTTGTAATGTGGGTTTGATATTCCTATTATACTCCTCGATGCTTGCACAACTGTTTGAATGATTGTAAATGTTAAGAGATTAGCTAGCCAGCCGTAACTGATTTCACACGAACCTATTCATAATAGTTAATTATTTATGGAAAAGAAAGTATATATAAAATTGGTAACCGTATTTTTACATACCTAGTTAACTTTTTTGCTTCCGGGTGTACCAATAGGTAGTGGAAACATTGTTCTCACTTTCGGGAAATGTAGTCTCCAAAATCAAAATCTCCACTTGTTGATTTGTGGTTTTAGACCATTCTGAACAACTTTCGTTCCGTATGTGTGTGAATCTCTATTTATGCGCTATTTTTCCGCAAATCCTTGTAACGAGCTTAATTTCCACAGTTTTCATCCAATTTGGATGAAATTTTTAGGAAATTTGTGGACTAGAATTTAGATCGTCCCCTGTCACTTTCATTGTTTCCAAATAAGTACTTCACTCTGGGCATGTGCACACGTCAATTCCGTCAAGCATCATTTCCTCACGACCTTGGCCTTGAATCTCGCTCAAAGTCGGAGCACAGTTGGGAAGAACAACTCAAGTATTTCACATCAATTTCATCATGATCGTATCAATAGTAGCTTCTGCGCATGCGCAAATGTGAAACCCTTGTAAAATGCCTAATTTTTTTTTCGCTTACGTTTTTGACCAATTTTTATGAAATTTTCAGGGAATGTGTGTGTTATGGTGCAAATAGTTTCTTAACAGTTCCATTGTTCCCAAATGTATACATAACTGTGCGCAAGTGCAAACATTAGTTCCATCAAGCATAATTTTCTCACGCCGTTGCCGTCTGATCTTGCTCAAATTTTGGGGATAGTTGAGAGAAGGCGATTTGGGCATTACAAATCAATTTCAATATGATTGTATCATTAGTAGCTTAGTAGCTGCAGCGCATGCGTGACCGTATAATTCTTGTTAAGAGATTCATTTCCATCGTTTTCATTCGATTCTGCTGAAAATTTCAAGGAATGTGTGGATTGGGCTGCAGATAGCCCCCTGTCAATTGCATTGTTCTTAAATTATTACTTCATTCTGTACATGAGCAAACTTAAATTACTCCCCTTACTTTCTCGTTTCCTAATTGACCGATTTTGGCGTTTAAAATTCATTTTGTTTCACCATTTTCAGCTATGGAAAAAAGTAATGTAGTAAACATCCATTCCAGGTTAGGGCTTCTCCTCCGTTTGCCTCGGGCGTGGCTGACGTCATCAGCTGTCCTCCAAATGGAGCATCAGAATTCGTTCTGAAGATTTCACTTAAAGCTATCCATTGTTTCGCCCCCTTGAGTGAAGAGGGGTTACGGAAGCCTCAACACTACTTGGACGGGAGGCTAGACTTTCAGCTACGGAATTTTTCAAGGTTATTAAACAATTTCAATGATCTATAAATTCATGCTACGGATACGAGGAAGCTATGTGCCACACACAACTTGGCAGAATTTTTTTTTTTTTAAAGTAACGTTAACGGCCCTATTTTTGACTCTACTTATGCTATCGCTCATAAATCATATAACACAAGAGTTAATTTCTTCACTTTGCTGATTCGAGAAATTGGTATTACGAAACGTATCAATAAAACGAAAATTACTAGTGACTAGCCGCTCCGGGGGAGCCCCCCTCCCCCCCGTTGAGGAGTTTTACAATTGAAACGTAGGGGAGTTTCGTTCGCTCGGTGTGGCTGTATAGATGCGATGGTATTTTACGAACTAAATCACGCGCGACGAAGTTGTTGAAACCCATTTCAAAACGGAAGTTAGTGAAAAACGTTGTCTATTTCCACGAAAAATATGAGTTACAATGTTAAACCGATTTTGTGTTATTATTTGTTACTGATGATGGCCTAACCGTCGGAATCGATTTAAAATGGTAACTCTTTATTTTTCGTGGAAATAGACAACGTTTTCCACTAACTTCCGTGTCGAGTGGGATTTGTAGAATGATTCGAAACGGTAGATCACTAAGGGCAGGTTTAACCTGTGTAGGGGATGTTGCTCGCTTCGCTCTCGTCGTACGCTCTTTGTGGATTGAATAGATGTGATGGGATATAGACCATCCCGAGTCCGTAGGAAATCCGACGTGTGTAAGGAATGTTGCTCGCTTCGCTCGCTTGGCGTGGGCCATGTTCTGATAATATATTACATAGGGATTTAATAATTATATACCAATGATCTGCGTAGAAGGGCTATCTATCACAGAAATAATAAACCATTGTGTAATAATTTTCAGCGTTTTTATTCCTGTTCGCTTTTGCTTTTTATGGTTTTCTTCCCGATCTGAATTGCCTGCGTTTTACGATAGAAATCAAAACTTCTATAGGTAATCTTCAACGTTTTAAGCTGCTTGGGATATCAAACGCCGACATCAACTTCTCTAATTTTTTCTTTTTTTTTTGTCCATGAACCGTTGTAATCACCTAACTTTGCCAATCACCATAAATAAACTTTGTTCTTATTGCCCCTTAAAATTTATTGAGTTACGTTTCAAGGAATTCGAAAACTGAATACAAGGACCAATCGGATGAGGATACAGATAAAATCATGCAATCTTTCTTCCCTGGGTTTTACCTAATCTGATTCCATTTTGATGTTGGAATGTGACACGTGAGGTTTTTCGGCAATACTGAATTAATTTCTATGATCAAACGCACGTTGTTGAATAATGCATGAATACCATGAAATTTCCTATCGGCAAATCCCTCTGGTACCTATAGGTGTCTGAACCACACATGAATTGACTTTTTACTACAGCCTTTGATGACACGCGAGTAACTTGCCATCTCCTTCATTATGTGAATGTTGAAAATACAGTGATGAAATAGCACAACGATTGTATTACTAAGTCCAATAGAGACCATGTAAATCGGTCAACAAGGAGCGAACCTCACTTCCCTCTCTAGTCTAGTGGCGCAGACTGAATCGATTAACGTACGAAAACGAAATAACAACACGGAAAGTGACATATGAAAATTTCACCTCTCAGCTTATAACAATGAATTGTTACAGCACAAATTACAAAAAAAAGAAAAAGGAAAAAAAAAAAAAAAAAAAAAAAAAAAAACAGTTGAAGTTTGGTCAGTGCAAATAATATTTTGGTTTATTATTTTCAATAATGAACCTTTGTAACGACCAAGAAAAAAGTTTTTATAACTCCCTCCCTCAGAATTTGTTGGTTTATATTTCAAGATGCGTAGAATCCAAAAAACGAATTTAAAAAATCCGACCGTCCGCCGTACGCCGTCTAAAGCTTTTCTCAAGAAGTATTGGGCCAAACTTTAAGAAACTTGGCTTAAAGATCATTTATCGGCCGGGGATGTACCAGTAATATCGGTATCGCGTTTGATCAACACCAAAGGGTAGAACCTAAAGGCTGAAATATTCAAAAATCGAGATCTTAACATTTTTCTAATTAAAATATTGATTTTTTGAGTTTCATTAATAGGTATTCGCCGAAAGAATAGAAAAAACCACCCCTGTATGCGTCTATTCCTTTGCTCTCCCTAAGAGATAAAACATGGACAAGAAAAAAAATACATCAACGCGGAAGTGAATCGTAAATCGTAGCCAGTAAAACATTATAAAAATTCTCCTTGAAAACTATGGCAATTGTATCAGCTGATAATATAATTCCAATGGAATTCCGACTTCCCGATATCGAGTTTATTATAACTTCTGTATCCTACTGGGCTTTTGAAGCGTAAGTAGGTAATCAACTCATTGATTTTCAGCTGTTTGGACTAGGATGAAACAAACAGTAACAATCTAGAAATATAATATGACGACGTATTATGACTTTATGACAGAGCGTTGCCGTTACCATCACGATAGAGTGACAAGTGAATAAATGGAATAAAGTGAAGCTTTAGAAATCAATGTGGGTAGATATAACAAAGCTGTATTAAATCGCATTTCCTACCTACTTCAATCATATCAATGTATTAAATCATTGATTAGTAAATACTAGGGAATTTCTCTTCGTTAAATTATTATTTCTATTCCAACAACAGAAGGTTAATTACTTCCGAGTTTACGATAGTCGGAACGTTTTGGTCAATTTCCTAAGAAAATGAAGCTATTGCAATGAATCCAAAATTTCTTTCATGGAAATTTGTTTTGAAATTCCTTGAGGCTTTTCGGTGTGTGTATGTAGAGTTTGATCAAAAAGTTCTGATTCTTTTCAATTTGCGCGCAAACAGAGGGTCGTTGAAACTTGTAGGTGGTTTCAGCGTCACTCTTCCTGAATCACCTGGATATTTTATATTGCTGTAATAGTCTCATTTCTCGTGTTATTCTGATCTGCTTCGGAACCTCTGAGACTAATTTCTTTCCCAATCGACTAAGGTTGATGGAAAATTTTCAACTTTCACCTACTAGGTATAAACCGTAAAATTGTGGGGTCATGAGCTGTAAAGAAGTGAACTCTTTTGGGAGGCACAATGCGGCAAGCTTTAATCATTTACTAGATATATGAGTATATGGGGCTCAATAATAATTGTAGACCAATAATCTGCGTAGAATGGCTATCTAATACAGAAATAATAAACGTTTGTGTAATAATTTGCAGCGTTTGTAATTTATAACACAAGCTGTTTAGTGATCATTCTCAATTCAAAATTATTTTTGCCTGAAAAACGGGGAGAAAACTTTCAGTTAAGCATTCAGAAAGTTGATTTACGGTCACCATGCGAGTGAGGCATGGCAGGGTGGTGGTTTGTATGCGTTCATAGGTACCGTTTCGCCGCGTTTTGCCGAGGGGGCGTACTGTATTCAGCTTAATAAGTACTAATTTCGCAGATTAAGAACTATATTTCTTAATCTAAACGTGGCATTATCAGTGACTGTGTCCCTGCAGAGGTGTGGGGTGGGGAGACGAAAATATTTCAATCCTTCTTTCCCCTGTATGGGAGCGCTTTTTTATTGAACCGGTTTAGGCCAGTGTAGGTACGGTACCTCTTCAGCATGAGGAAATAACGCTGCTATGAATGCAGCACACCTCACAGCGTCTGTGATCAAAATAAAGTCGACTAGTAGCATTGCAGCTATGGTCACTAACAAATGGAAACTGAGAAAGAGAAAATAGTTCTGTATAATATATTCAATCAACAATAACAGTAACAATAAAAAAAGTCTAGAAAACATGTAACTGATCCTTTCTTTACTTAACTATCAGTATCAAACTGGTCAACAGTTTTAATTATCATTAATAACAATAAGGGATAGACAATCTAGTCAGAAGGTACTACTACTATGGATATGTATTGGATCCATCCCAGCCATAAATAGAAAAGGCAGAAACGGGGAGGGGTGTAATAACTGCATCTTCCATCTAGATGTATAGTCGTGGGGGCGCTATGTCACTATTCCTATTACATTCCCGAATGGAAGGAAAGAGATTACTGTGAGCTAGTGTACAATTTTATGAAGAATATACTATAAACAATTAAATAAATTGACTTAGGGTTAATGTAGGAACTGGGTAGATCGGGTTCTTCGAGAGGTTTAAAATCTATACTACTAGCCGCTCCGGCTCGCTACGCTCGCCTCCACGTCCAGCCGGGGGGCAAGCCCCCCGGACCCCCCATTAAATTGCTCGCTTCGCTCGCAAAGTGTGGTATGTAGGGAATGTTGCTCGCTTCGCTCGCAAAGTGAGGTATGTAGGGAATGTTGCTCGCTTCGCTCGCAAAGTGAGGTATGTAGAGAATGTTGCTCGCTTCGCTCGCAATTGAAACATGTAGGGGATGTTGCTTGCTTCGCTCGCAAACGGTAGATCTCTAAGGGTAGGTTTAACTTCTGTAGGGGATGCTGCTCGCTTCGCTCGCTTGAGGAAGTTATACTGCCCACCCAACATGTAGGGAATGATGCTCGCTTCGCTCGCAAACGGTAGATCCCTAAGGGTAGGTTTAACTTCTGTAGGGGATGCTTCTCGCTTCGCTCGCTTGAGGAAGTTATACTGCCCACCCAACTTGGCAGACGTTTTTTTCTGTTGGAAATTACTATCAAACGCGGCACATTATGTGGAACCACGAAAAGTATAGTTATAAGAACACTTCAGTACTAACAGTACAGTCAGATGTTGAATGTTTGTAAGTATTTATTTCGCAAAGTGTGGTATGTAGGGAATGTTGCTCGCTTCGCTCGCAAAGTGTGGCTGTATACATGCGATGTATTTCAATTGAAACATGTAGGGGATGTTGCTCGCTTCGCTCGCAAACGGTAGATCTCTAAGGATAGGTTTAACTTCTGTAGGGGATGATGCTCGCTTCGCTCGCTTGAGGAAGTTATACTGCCCACCCAACTTGGCAGACGTTTTTTTCTGTTGGAAATGACTATCAAACGCGGCACATTATGTGGAACCACGAAACGTATAGTTATAGGAACACTTCAGTACTAACAGTACAGTCAGATGTTGAATATTTGTAAGTATTTATTTTCCAGTTCTATTTTTCTGAAGGTAGGCCATTATCAGGTACCTGCTCCCAACCCGTTCCCGTCAGGTAGGAAGTTATTCCTAAGCAACGTTGTGTAACGGCGGCCCGTGGTCGATTAATTTCTGATGTTAAACGCTTCTCCTCGCTTCCGCTCGAGATTTGACCAACTTAACGTCACTTTTTTCGATATCCGATTTCGGATTCAGATTCGGCGGACCCAAAGCTGTATTTCGCCCGCGAAAACCGTTCCGAAAAACGTACCTTTATGGGGTATATTTTAATCGGAAAAAACCAAGTTTTTCGGCGGACTTTTCGAGAAAACGGGTCCGTACTCTCGCATTTTTTTGACGCATTTCCCGATACTTTTTTCGCAATCCGATCGCGCCGTCGTCTTCCTCGTAGGAAAACCTACGAAACCCGTATTTTTCCGGAATTTTCAACGGCCGTTTAGAGGGGTAGGGGAAGCGGGGAAGTGGAAAAAGCGCACATTAATTCTTACTTCGACCCCCCTCCCGCCCTACGGCCCATGGTTCGGGTGGGATTAGAAAATTTTAAATTCGCTCGTTCCACCTTTCGGAAAATCCCAAGAAGATCCCCCCACTCGTAGACTCCCCCCACTCAGCCGTTTGGCCGTGCATAGACACGACAGAGCGACAGACAGACGGAGTTCCATTCTTATTAATAATAGAGATAGAGATAGAGATAGAGATAGAGATTTATAAGAATGAAACTCCGTTTGTCTGTCTGTTTGTCTGTCTGTTTACGTGACTATGCACGGCCAAACGGCTGAGTGGGGGGAGTGTACGAGTGGGGGGATCGTCTTGAGATTTTCCGAAAGGGGGAGCGAGCGAATTTAAAATTGTCTAATCCCGACCCGAACCATGGGCCGCAGGGCGGGAGGGGGTCGAAGTAAGAATTAATGTGCGCTTTTTCGACTTCCCCGCTTCCGGGCCCCCTCTAAACGGCCGTCGAAAATTCTGAAAAAATACCGGTTTCGTAGGTTTTTGAACGAGGAAGACGACGGCGCGATCGGATCGCGAAAAAAGTATCGGGAAATGCGTAAAAAAAATGCGAGAGTACGGACCGTGTTTTCTCGAAAAGTCCGACGAAAAACTACGTTTTTTCCGATTAAAATATACCCCATAAAGGTACGTTTTTCGGAACGGTTTTCGCGGGCGAAATACAGCTTTGATCCCGCCGAATCTGAATCCGAAATCGGATATCGAAAAAAGTGACGGGAAGTAGGTCAAATTGCGAGCGGAAGCGAGGGAAGCGTTCAATATGAGAAATTAATTGTGCCCCGGACGCGAGAAGGCTCTACGAAGACGTCAAGGGGTATACATAGGTACCCCTTAATACATAGGTACCTACCTTGCGAGCGAAGCGAGAGCCATTTCAACAGAATAAATACGGACTTTGTCCTACACATATACAGGTATACCTTGCGAGCGAAGCGAGCAACATCCCCTATTAAACTTTTCGTGGTTCCACATAGTTTTATAAGATTTAATTTGTTTGTAAGAATTTCCAACAGAAAAAAACGTCTGCCAAGTTGGGTGGGCAGTATAACTTCCTCAAGGATATACAGGTATACCTTGCGAGCGAAGCGAGCAACATCCCCTAATAAACTTTTCGTGGTTCCACGTAGTTTTATAAGATTTAATTTGTTTGTAAGAATTTCCAACAGAAAAAAACGTCTGCCAAGTTGGGTGGGCAGTATAACTTCCTCAAGGATATACAGGTATACCTTGCGAGCGAAGCGAGCAACATCCCCTAATAAACTTTTCGTGGTTCCACGTAGTTTTATAAGATTTAATTTGTTTGTAAGAATTTCCAACAGAAAAAAACGTCTGCCAAGTTGGGTGGGCAGTATAACTTCCTTAAGCGAGCTGAGCGAGCAACATCCCCTACAGAAGTTAAAACTACCCTTAGAGATCTACCGTTTGCGAGCGAAGCGAGCAACATCCCCTACACGTTTCAATTGTAATACGTCGCATGTATACACCCACACTTTGCGAGCGAAGCGAGCAACATTCCCTACATGCCACACTTTGCGAGCGAAGCGAGCAACATTCCCTACATGCCACACTTTGCGAGCGAAGCGAGCAATATTCCCTACATGCCACACTTTGCGAGCGAAGCGATCAATTTAATGGGGGGTCCGGGGGGCTTGCCCCCCGGCTGGACGTGGAGGCGAGCGTAGCGAGCCGGAGCGGCTAGTTGAATAATAATACCGAGAGAGTGCTGACATTTGTGATTTATATATAGGTACGCATTTTCGGTTCTTAATTATCCAATTTGAGTATAAACAGCACATACCTTTATTTGCCCGTTCTACTATATTACATTAGGAATAGGTGATCAAAAGCTGCATGCATCGGACAACTGTATGAAACACTTATATTCATTGTTGATCATCTGGCGTCATTGCTCAATTGGCTAATGCACTTGTCTGGTGGCTAGGAGGTCGCCTGCTCGATTCCCAATCAACGCAAAATTATTTTTTGATCTTACGATAAAATTTCAAAAACAGAAAATTTCAATTTATGCTATGAGCGGGTTAGTATCATGTGTTATGCGGGTTAGTATAACCTGCCCCGCGTTGGCCCCTCGCCCAGAATTCTCTTTTTCTATCTACTCCTAAGTACTTACCCGGCTCAGTCTACAGCGATATTGCTTCGCCGGGCTGATCTTTATCGATCCTTCAGATACCTGGCTCACCTCTCATAATCTTATAAATTATACGTAAGGGCGATAAGTAGGTAGCTAGCTATTCAGTGCGAACACAACTCCTTAATTATCCACTTTACTCATTGCCTCGCCCCCCTTGAGTAGAGAGGTATTCGCCGTGCGGAAGCATGAAAAGTTGGACGAGAGACCCTTACTTTCGCGGTCACCCATCCAGGTACACATCCTCACCAGGTCGACGTTGCCTAACGAATGCATAAATTCATTTCTGATTGAAGGCAGGTAGTTATTTACATCAGATGGATACAAAGTGGTTTCTGTTTGCGTCTACTTGGGAGCTAATCTACTACATTTTCTATTCAAATTATTATTATTGTTATTATTATTATTATTATTTTTTTTTTTTTTGCACTCAGAATCACTGGTAACTAATTTTTCCCCCTGATCAAGTGAATTAGTTCAGTATCACTTTCAGATGAAGAAATGCTGTACAAACTGGATCGATCGGTGCAGACTACTGATTTACAATGGTATAATAATCATTCGCCGATTTATCCTGTTAAAAAGACCTTATAATTATATAACGTAAATGGAAAATAATTAAGTTTAATTAATAACTGGTGCTTCCTATTGAATAATGCAAATAATGGATTGAATTCATTCTCCAAATGATTGCTGTTCACGAAATTAACATACGCGATTGGCTATGCATAAAGAGTTTTCATTCATCACACTGTGTTTGCATGTTATCGTTATGTCTCATCTGCCCAAATGCTAATGTCATACGAGAGTATTTGAACATTCCCCAAATCGAATAAATTGAAGTAACACATTGCACAATATATGTTTTACTTCAATCTATCTAGTAATTACCTACCTTTGTATAAATTGTAAACAATTTGCAAGGCCGCCCTCAACCCTGTTTAATTTTTTTTGCAGAAAATGCATGAATAGATTTTCCTGCCTTTATTCGATCATCGATCTCACAGGTACGCAAATTTAGTACCAAGCAAGAGTCAGAAAATCTTTCAATCATCAATTAAAGAAGATTATGATTGAGAACTACGAAACAGAATTAATTGTCAGCAAGGTTTTAGCTAAGACCTAAGTGCTAAAAAACATTACACTGAGTTGGAACGAAATTTTGACTCAAAAAGTCGCGGTACATTTCGAGGGAGTTGATTCTGTCCATGTCCACTCATATTTAACGGTTTAGTGTTTTAGAACATATTTATTTATTTATTTAATTAAACACGGGCATGGCCCAGTAGCATAATAGTAATAATATAAAAATACAGGAACGGTAATAGAGGATTTACGTAATAACAGCAATAACAATAGAATATAAATTAATTCAACAGTAGAAATAAACGGAATTATATGGGTAAAAAAAATAAAACTTTAAGTGATAACAATTAGTCCAGCAGTGAGGTCATAAAATCTGTGGGTTGCTGGACAAAATTGGAAAGTTAATGAAATTTTGGGGTGTTGTTTTGGGATGCCTAGGGAAGCTAAATCTGAGTTTTCTGACAAAAAAAGCCTGTGCTCGATTGTGGGTGGCCGAAAAACCACGATTTTTTCGGACTTTTTTTCGGTTTTCCGACTATAACTCGAAAACTATGCCATGTAGAGGTCTTTTTTATTACATTTTCGGAAAGAGCATTAAATTTCCTTCAAATTTCACTAGTCACATGTTTTTTTTAACCGAATAGCTGCTATGTTACAGCCCTTCCAAAGTACATCAAATTTCTCAAAATGTACAATTTTACGGAAAAATGCATGTTTTAGCCTCATAACATTCATTTGTACGAACTATGACTCACATGTATGTATGTTATACATACTATATGAACCCCCCCCCCCCCTCTTCCGCCAATGTACTCTTCATTCCCATCATAGTGAGTGTAGTGGATTTATATATGTTTGACTCGGGGTAAGTACCCCTAGAGGAATGCCTTTAGACAAATTCTGAGTCGGGAGAATTTCATGAGTCTGGTGATTCGGGTTTGTTCCTTAATGAGAAACTTGTTGAAGGTGCTGAAAAGTACCTTCAGATTGGTGTTTATCCCTGTTTCCAAAGGGGTGATATTTGTCGGACTCTTAGGCACATGTCTCGCCATGTAGAGCGGCGATGTGCCGTTCTTTTTGAATATCTTCACTAAGGGGCGACGTTAGCACTAAGCCCACGCCCTTTGAAGGTTCGGGCCGGTTAAGGGTTGAAAAAACGCCCGCGAGATTCTCACGAGGCGCGGAAGGGCGGTCGGGTGTTGAAACCTCGGTTTCGGCCGCATTGCCTTCGTGTGTATCACCGAGAAGGCAGAAGCTAGGCGTCCGCTCCATTCTCGGGGAAGTCTTTTAGCTCTGAAAAGAACTAAAGTCGGGACGACCACTTCGGAGATGTCATCTCACGTGAAACGTGTTCGCCCGGGGTCCAACGCTTAACGAATGAGTGAAGCCCTATCGATAATGCGGGTCCGCCGAAAAGTGTAACGGCCGGGCTGTTTGTGGGCCCTGCTTGAGGTCGTACGGCTTGTTCCAGCGGGCGGTTCAAAGGTAAATCTCCGAACCCGGGGGCAAGGCTTACTGCTCCAAGACGGTGTCGCCTCGTCGGGTTACCGTCTCGGGCCCCGGCCTGATACGGGGGCTGAATAGGGAGGTAGACGAAGTGTCTAGCTCGACCTATTCGGACGTATGGAAGTTCTAGTAGGCGGGAGTTTCTCTTCTCTACAAGCCGGTGGAGTTGAATCGCAGCCAGCTTATAAATTCATCTTCCGGTTCAGCCAGGGGAGTTGTATCGCTTCTGGTTTGCAGGAGAAGGTCTTCTTAGAGAGGAGAAGGTTGTAGATTGCTTGCTGTGATCGGTATGAGCTACTGGGTCATGGGATGCTGTATTTATATCCCTCACGGAGTCGGGGGTGGCTCGAGATTGGCTCGCCCAGTGTAATCTGTTGGGCGCCCTCGGTGTGTCCCGGGGGTGAAGCGGCTTTTTCCCCTCCTCCTCACTAGGGCGCGCTTGCCTCGTTCGCCCTTGACTCGGGGTTTCAAAGGCGTTTGCTATAAGGCAGTCCGACATCTTTTGTAATATATTATTTGGGGGTGATTTCACCACAGTGAGGTGTGCTGTATAATATTCCAATAGTCCAAAACAATTTTTTTAAATTGTAAGGACATGAATGTACAGTTATTACATACATGAATATAATACCGTATACCTACATAAATCAGTCCTCTGTCGTTCTTTGTATTTTTGGCAGAGCTGGCTCATCATCCTCACTGCCGTCTGTGACATCTGCTTCTTCGAATGGACTGAATGTGGTGGGCTGATCGTAGTTCACTTCTTCGTCAGTGTCGTAGTCTGTGTCCTCTTCATTGAAGTCGGGCAGTGGAAAGTTTTCAAACGTAGTCCTACAACAGTTTTAACACTCAGCTGAACAGAGGAGTCCTGCTTTTTTGCAAATGCAGCCTCCTGTACTGCACCCACCAGCTCACCTGCACCTGATGATGTAAAGGAGATAGTCTGGAGCAGCTTTTAATGTTGTTGTTTTGGGATTCACAAATGAAAATGAAAAGATTGATATGATATTTCTGTTAACGACACAAGCGTGAATTATACTAAGAGCAGTAATATCTAATAAAGGTGTGGTACCGTGAACAATGAACTTGAGCACTAGTAATACCAATCTCGTATGGTGTTACCCAGGCAGATGGTATTTTTAAGCACATTCTCTTCCTGCACGCAATTAGTGGGAGGGGCTCAACATCAGCTCCTGTGGAATTGGGAAGAAGAAAGCCGTGCAAGTGCTTGAAAAAAATCCTTGGCTGTCAGACATAGTCAGCATTTTTAAGGACCCAGAAACAACGCCAAACCAAATCTCTGATGCTGGAGAGCAGTTCTTGGGGAAGATGTATGGAGGGAATGTGGAGGTTGATGATTTGGATGGCTTGCGGTACCGCTCATTCCAAACTGTAGTGGTTAAACCAACGTTTCAATTAGCCAGACTGCCACCCACTCAAGATTCTGCGAAGTACCACTCCTACAGGGCATACCTACAAGTTCAAACATGGCTTGGATGTGCAGGAAAACACCTAAAAATACCATCTGCCTAGGGCTGGAGCTTAACCAAACGAGGTTGGTATTACTAGTGCTCACGTTCATTGTTCACGGTACCACACCTTTATTTGATATTTACTGCTCTTAGTATAATCCACGCTTGTGACGTTAACAGAAATGTCATATCAATCTTTTCATTTTCAGGCGTGAATCCCAAAAGAACAACATTAAAAGCTGCTCCAGACCATCTCCTTGACATCATCAGGTGCAAGTGGGCTAGTGGGTGCACTACAGGAGGCTCCATTTGCAAAAAAGCAGGACTCATTTGTTCAGCTGTGTGCAAAAACTGTTGTAGGACTACGTGTGAAAACTCCCCACAGCCCGACTTCAATGAAGAGGACACAGACTACGACACTGACGAAGAACTGAACTACGATCAGCCCACCACGTTCACTCCATTCGAAGAAGCAAATGTCACAGACGGCAGTGAGGATGACGAGCCAGCTCTGCCAAAAAGACAAAGATCGACAGAGGACTGATTTATATATACCTTATTATATTCATGTACGTAAAACTGTACATTGATGTACTTACAATAAATAGTGGCGCTGCCTACGCGGGCCCGGGGAGCTCAGGCTTCCCCTCCGCGACAATCACCGGCGTTTCACACGCCGATCTCCCTGCGAATTACGCCCGGACAACCCCTCTTGAAACACAGAGGGTTCCAACACAATTAGAAACTCACGTATTCCGGCCTTTCAACAACGGAATAGACGTAGTTCACGAGTTTCAGACCCCTACAACTGGGGCTCCTCGCATGGCTTACCAGCTCGAGGAAACATACCCGTCCTTTGCGACAGGGTAGTCACAAGACAACAGTTCTTTTCAGAACTTCCAGTCTTCCACTTTTAATGAACAAAAAGGTACTCTTCAAGACCCACAGACTTCCACTACCAGTGGACACAAAGAGGTCCCTCGACGGATGAAACATAATCTCTCCCACCCAAGAGATATTCAAAAAGAACGGCACATCGCCACCCTACATGGCGAGACATGTGCCTATGAGTCCGACAAATATCACCCCTTTGGAAACAGGTATAAACACCAATAGGTACTTTTCAGCACCTTCAACAAGTTCCTCATCAAGGAACAAACCCGAATCACCAGACTCATGAAATTCTCCCGACTCAGGATTTGTCTAAAGGCATTCCTAGTCAAACATTTATAAATCCACTACACTCACTATGATGGGAATGAAGAGTACATTGGCGGAAGAGAGGGGGGGGAAGGGGGGGGGGTTTCATATAGTATGTATAACATACATACATGTGAGTCATAGTTCGTACAAATGAATGTTATGAGGCTAAAACATGCATTTTTCCGTAAAATTGTACATTTTGAGAAATTTGATGTACTTTGGAAGGGCTGTAACATAGCAGCTATTCGGTTAAAAAAAAACATGTGACTAGTGAAATTTGAAGGAAATTTAATGCTCTTTCCGAAAATGTAATAAAAAAGACCTTTACATGGCATAGTTTTCGAGTTATAGTCGGAAAACCGAAAAAAGTCCGAAAAAATCGTGGTTTTTCGGCCACCCACAATCGAGCACAGGCTTTTTTTGTCAGAAAACTCGGATTTAGCTTCCCTAGGCATCCCAAAACAACACCCCAAAATTTCATTAACTTTCCAATTATGTCCAGGCAAAAGTACCTCACTGCTGGACTAAATAGCCAATTCAAAGATAAACAATGGTAACAGGAATTGAGGCAACAAAAGATAAATGTTAACACACCAAGCACATCAAGTTCACCAGTCAACACCTCGAATTCTCGTCCTGAAGGGGCCCGCCGATAAACAAAACGGATCAATATCTTGAGAAGAGCCCGACAGCCTGTTGAAACTCTGCTGCATTCTTAAGATTGGGTTATTGCGGAGGTAATTCGTAGAAGAGGTACGCACGTAGAACGTTTGGGTGGACCTGGTGGCATAAGGAGGAGCATAAAGGTTCAAGCGGGAGAGAAGGGACGGACAATCAATGCTACCAGACATCAATCCGTGGAGGAAAAAGACATCGGTCTCCTGTCGGCGACGTTCCAGGGAGGCTATGCCGCATTTCACCATTGCACTCCAACTACTGAAGACCTCCCAATCCTCTCCCCTCTAAATGACCAGTATCGTAAGAACCGCTTCTGAACTCGTTTGAGAGGCTCCTTGGCATTGTTATAAATAGGTGACCACACCGGTGCACAGAACTCCATACAGGGCCGAATCAGAGACATGTAAAGGAGTCTCACAACTGAAGGATCATTGAACTCTTTAGTGTTTCGCTTCAAGTAACCCAGAGCCCTCATTGCCCTGGAGCTAACCTCCTCAACATATTGAACAGCTTTGGTGTCGTATCTCTCTATCTATGTGCGTGTCTGCAAATCCTTTCGCACCGCATAACATTTACAGTTTCCATCCTATTTTTATGAAATTCTTGGGAATGTGCTAGGAGCTGAGGGGAATTTCATCACTCTGAAATTGGTAGGTTTTACTGCGCATGCGCAAACATAAGGTCTATCATACGTCATTTTCCTTCGGCCTAGTCGTTCGATCACACTCAAATTCGGGGGACAGGCGGGAAAAATCGCTTTAGTCAACCCATTTCTAACTGTACTATTTCTATCAGATGTAAACTGACGGAGTTAAGTTTCCCTTGAAACGTTTTAAGTGGAAATCGTTAGAGAATCATCCTCATATATCAGCTTCTTTGTTGGGAAGTTGAGAACTTGAAACAACTTCCTTCGCGGGAAGTAGTGAAGATCATTCCTAAACCTACAAGCAGGCTGATCAGGATGGAGCCCATTATTTATTTCGTTTCATGAAGGTCCAGAGAAGCTCTCTACTACATTTCAACTTCCTTAACGGGAGAGAGTGGTATCGTAGTTAGCTTAGTTTATTTATGAACCTGGTTACAACCAAAACACGTTAGTATACCTCGAGGATTGTTTATAGTTCAATATTAAAATTGCGATAGGTAGCTCAGCTGCTTTTATGTTCGGAGCGTTTATGCAGCTCATGATTTTTGAGGCAGTGATGAACCATTTCCGATGGATGAAAACTGACGAAGTTACATTTCCCAGGGAACGGCTCCGTTGTAAGCGGATATCATTAAAAATCACTCTCGTTACTCTTCAAGTGGGTTAAGAAATTTTTACTGACCCCCAGAGTTAAAGACAAAGTTACGTCAAAGGGATCATTATAGAAACTTTTTACTCGGATTTCGTTTTCCAAAAATCTTTCCAAGTTGTTATGGTAAGCTTAATACTTGAAGCTTAAAATTGTTGAGCTTAGCCTCAATATTACTCATTGATCAATGTTTCTTCATAACCCCTAAAATCACATAACAATTAGAAGTTACGAAAGAGGAAACTAAACGAATACAAATTATCTCTATTGAATGTAACTCGACACGAACTGTTCCACATGTGAACGGAAATGAGGAACTCACCCTGAGGAACGATTCCAATTGCCCGCCGCGTGTGGGACTCAAGTGATTGTTGTAGAACGTCTCGTCACAACCAATATCACTCCGTCTCATTGAAGCTTCTTTTGTTTAATATAAATTAAATAACAGTCGTTGAGTTTTGAGTTTTTAAAAACAACTTTAATTCACTTTTTACAAGATAAGAGAGACGATGCACTGCGCGATGTTTATGCGGGAACGTACGGGCGGAGACTGAACTGCAGAGGCTGATGGCCGGGGGCTTATATAGGGAAGAGCTGCTGTGTCAGCTCTTTATTACCCAAGGGTTGAGGCGTCGTATGTAACTCCTCCCCCCTAAGTTGAAATTTCGGGGACCCAAAAGTTTTATTTATTATTTTGTGTTAGGTAATTATTTTTGTGGGCAAATGCAGATTTTAGTTTTGGGGACACGGAATTTCTTAGTTTATGATTTTGGGGATGTGCATCATCTTTGGATCTTTTTTGATTATAATGGTTACAATTATTACATGGTGGTTAAAATTGATTACAATCAATACATTACATCAATACAATCAATGCATCATCAAAACGATAAATACAATGGTCATAATAGAATGCAATAATAATAACAGTGATTACATAACAGTGATTATAACAGTGATTACATAATATTTACGATTAACAGTGATTACATAATAAAATGGCTTACAATGATTACAATAAGATGTAATAGTAATAACCGTGATTACAAAAAGGTTACGTTACGATTACAAAAAGGTTACAAACGCTATGATTACAATGATTTCAAAAAGGTGACGTGATGAGGTGCCCATTAGGCATTTTGTCGTCTCTTGTGCTTCTTGTATTGAACTATAATTGTTATAATAAAACTGAGTAATATGACATAAAGGAATATGGACCAGAAACTAGGGGTTGCAAGTTGGTATAACGTGAAGCGTTTGACAGGTTTCCAATTTTCTAGTTGTATAGAGGACAAATCTAGGTTTTTAAGCTGAATTACATTATCTAATGTTTTGGAGGAGTCGGGCGTGAGTTGTACGTTACTGACTATAAGGGGTGTGCCTAAGATGCTTCTATGTGCAGCAAACAGGGTTTGATTGTGATAGGACACTAAGTTCTGGCTAGGTCTGACCAGGTAGATCCCTCGTAAGTTTCGTAACTCTTTTCCGAATTTTGAGGTGATAGTGAGTACATCGCCATGAGGGAAGACGAGCAGGTATTGATTGATTCTATACAAGAGCGAGACGTAGTTGGTGGGGATTTCCAGTTTTGCGTAATTGCAATTTCCCGTGGAACTTGTCTTTAGGAATTCGGCTTCGCACTGGGAATTGACATCTATTAACATGTGACCGGGGCAGAGATAATAGGCGAGGCCAGAAGGGCATTCGTCTCTTAGGGTAAGGACTTCGTTTTGCGATTTCAACAAGTAGCGAACGGAGGGTACAATTGTTACGTATTCGGAATTTAATGTTGCTGGTAGGGATTCTAAATAGTACAGGTCGAAATTTCTGGGATCTACAATAGGGACATCGAGAAAGTAGACTATTTCGTCCGTTCCGATAAAACATTGAACCTTTATGTGGGATTTAATTTCGAATAGGTCTTTTCCGGTATGGTTCAGGAACCTAGGGCCATAGAATACCGTGAGGCGGTCTAATTCGTCTACCAAAAGTTCTGAGCTCAGGATACTTGGATGTAATTTACCCAATTCACAGAAGGTGAGTGACGTCTCTATGTCCTGGATAACGTTTACTAGTAGTTGTAGTGAAATTTGGCAATGTTCCAGGAAGTCATTCAAGGCACGAATGTGTGTTTGTTCCCCTACTTTCATGTCTCGAAGGGATTCAAACTCTTTCTGGATCTGAAGGTTGTTATGATTGATGATGTCCATAGTTTTGTTAAAATTTTCGGCAAAAGCTTGATTCACCGAATATTGAGAGTTTAGTTGGTCCTGTAAGTTTTCTTGATTTCGTTGTAAATGGTTTATTATGTTATCGTAGCGTTCGCTATCCTTCGCGTCTAGGTTTCCCGTAACAAATTTGATTAAGGAGCCTAACCCGTCAACTAGTCCTCTTTTTGATCTCTTTGTTCGTTGGTTGCCGATCTTAAAGTTTTGTATTTTAGAGTCAATCACTTCGAAGGTATGGTTTATAGTTGTGGTGAACATATCAGTGCGTTCTATGTATGTAGTCTGGGAGTCTATAACGGAAGTGAACACTTGTTGGTACTGAGTGCGAAGGGAATTGATTTTTGAAATTAAAGCGCTGAGGTCGTAATAGTGAGTGATGGTATGATAACCTTCCACTATTTTGGCCGGTCTAAGGAGTACTGGGAGAAGTCCAGGGTTCAATGTGACGTTGACTAATTCTAGTCCTGAGGCGGAGGAGAGGAGGATCAGGATCCTGTAACAATGTCAAAACAGGGAATTCCTGAGGATTTCTGTACACATCTGTTCTCGGAGGTATGGTATGTCAGTTTGGGAGAAAGTAGGGTTCCTATTGCTCGTTATTGCTTTGGCAAACTGGCAGACGAAAACACCACAATCGTCTGAGTTCGATTGTTGTGGGATTGTTAGCAAGTGGATTGTTTCCCAGTTTTCTGAATCCAGTAGGATTCCCCTCTTTTCGAGAAACTCGAAAGCCAAGTACGATTGAATGTTTTCTAGGATCGGGATGGCGTATGCGGCTGCAGTGCCATTTCTTGTACGTGTTTCGGAGAGGGAGTCCAGGTACGTGATCTGTTTACGTTTCGTGTTAATTACCACGAGACTCCAATGGTTTGTTTTTGGATTGGTATGATTATTAAATCTTTGCTGAATATGTCTGACCTACGGGTAAAGTGTCTTACTCGGTCGTAACCGTGTGCTTCTAACATAGGGTAGAGGAAAGAGTTAAAACAGAAGGTTGAGGGAAATGTTTTGTGGTTTCTATTCCTTTCGTCTATCAACTCCATATAGAAGTTCATAATCATGTCGTCTATCCAGTTTCCGGGTCTTAGCGTCAGTAAGTTTTCCCTAGTCAGTTTGAGTCCGTATTTATGTGTCAAAGTTTCTGAGGATGGTAGTTCGGTATTCCATGCATTTTGGACTTTGGTCTCATAGAATTTCCTGGGTGGTTTTACGTTGGTTAGGTGAGCCTTCTCTTTGGTGTTATGATGACGTGGGTGAATTTGTACTGTTTTCATAGCCGGGTCTATTTCTTTAACTTCTTCTTTATTATATTTGGGTTTAGTCTTGCTTTGTCGTTGGATGGTTTTAATAAAGATTTCGTCAGGGATTTCAGGGGGGTCTATGCGGTTCACGTTTTTCTCATCAGCTACCTTTTCCTTTTGTTCCTGGAGTTTTTCGGACACTTGTGCGTATAAGGCTTTTACTCTTTCTTTATGTCGGTCTAAATAGTCGTGTGCCATCGCTTTTTCGATATCCATTTCTAGGAGAGAGCGGTTACTCACGTGCCCGTATAAGAGTTCGAACGGTGTTAATTTTGACGCGGAGTGGATCGAATTATTGTAGGCAATGATTGCATAGTTGACTTTATGGCATGTGGTACAAGTTTTGAATTCTTCCCTATTGGTTAGTAATCGGACGTGCTCTATGAGAGTGGAATGAAATCTTTCAGCGATACCATTGGATTCCGGGTGTTGCGAGGATATGAAGTGAATGTTTATTTTATGGAGGGCCATCAATTCTTTCACTAATGAATTTTGAAATTCGGTTCCATTGTCCGAGATAATTTTGTTCGGGATCCCATGGTGGGCAAAGAACTTCATTAGTCCGTTAACTATTTCAACGCCGGTGGAAGAAGAGATAGGGTATGCTTGCGCGTATTTGGAAAATGGACAAATTATCGTTAGGAACTTAGAGTTTTCTATGGTGAATTTGTCTATATGTAGTGTCTCTAAAGGTCGGACAGCTGTAGGAGTGATGTTGTATTTAACTTTGAGCGGAGATCTTTCGTATTTGCATTTTAGACACAATTCGCAGTTGTTGATGAATTTTTGAATAGCGATCTTCAAATTCGGCCAATAATATTCCCTTTTTAATTTTTCGTATGTTTCGTCTATGCCGCGATGGTTTGTAACTCCATCATGATATTTGGAAATTAGATCTGTTTGTTCTTTTTCCGATTGGATGTCGATCAAGCGTTTGGAGTATTTAGTGAGGTTTATTTCTGAGTGGGTGAAATGAGTTGCAATGACTTCAGCAAATTTTTCGTATACCTACCTCGGTTTCGAAATAAATGCCATATTTTACCCTAGGGTGGATGTATTCTTTGGTGAATTTTATTACATCGTTTTCAAACTCTTGATCATTTACTTTGACGAGCATGCGAGTTTTGTTTCCAAAGAGGGTCGTAAGTTTAACCATGTCGGGGACAGGGTGGTTAACTACTGTGAGTATTATCTGGTTCGAAGAAATGTTGATTGGCTGATCGCGAATGGGTATATTGACAACTGTATTCCCTAAAAAGTTGGAGTGGACTGTGTGTCTAGATGAGGTTTCGTCAGTCACCCCTTCCTCCCCAGGATCGACGTGTGCGACCACAGAGTCGGCGTCGTCGTTAGAGGTAAGGTCCAGTTGTTTGCCTAAAAGTTGGGTAAGTTGGTCACAGTGTAAGGTATGTAAGTTTGGTTGGTTTTCTATTTTAACTCTGGATAGTGCATCTGCGTTTGTGTTGAGGGCTCCTTTTTTGTAAATTATGTCAAAGTCGTATGCTTGTAATTTCGTTTTCCATGCGAACAATCGTGAACCAGGTTCTTTATGGTTGAAGAGCCATTGTAACGGGTGGTGATCAGAAAAGATAGTGAATTTCCTACCATATAAGTAGGGGCGGAAGTAACCTACAGCCCATACGATGGCGAGTAGCTCTTTCTCAATTGTGCTATATTTTTGTTCGGATTGGTTTAACGTCCGGCTCGCGTAAGCTACCGGTAGATCGGAGTTATCTGAAATTTGACTTAAAACTGCCCCCAAAGCTACGTTGCTGGCGTCAGTAGTGAGCCTGAAGGGCTTCGAGAAATCTGGGTATTGAAGGATTGGGTCATTGCTTAGGAGGTCTTTGCAAGTTTCGAAGCATTGTCGATACTCAGGGTCCGTGATGTCTATGAGAGCGTCTTTTTTGAGACATTTAGTCATGGGTTTCGTTAGTTTTGCGAAGTCTTTGATGAATTTTCGGTAGTACCCTAACAGTCCTAAGAATCCCTTGATTTCTTTTGTAGTTTTTGGAATGGGATAATTTTTTATTGCTTTAATTTTGTCTGGGTTTGGTTTTACTCCGTCTGGTGTGACTACGTGACCTAGGTAACAAACTTCTCTTCTCAAAAAGTCGGTTTTATCTAGTTGTACCTTGAGGTTAGCAGATCGAAGGCGTTTAAAGACTGATTCTAAACGGTGTACGTGTTCCTGTAGGCTAGTGCTAAATACTATAATGTCGTCCAAATATACGCAACAGTATTCATTTGCGATACCACGTAGTATATTGTCCATCACGCGTTGGAATGTACTAGGTGCGTTCTTTAACCCAAAGGGGACGCGTGTCCACTCAAAATGACGTGTGGGGGTGCTGAAGGCTGTTTTGCTGATGCTATTGGGATCCATTTCTATTTGGTGAAAGGAAGATTTTAAGTCAATTGTACTGAAATATTGGCATCTTCCCAATTTGTCTAATAGTTCCGAAATTTGGGGAAGAGGGTATTTATCTTCTATTGTTTTTTCGTTTAGTTTACGATAATCTACAACGATTCGAAACTTTTGCTTTCCACTGCTGTCTTGTTTTTTTGGGACTATCCAGATAGGGGCATTCCAAGGGCTTTGAGAGTTTCGAACGATCCCTTGTTGGAGAAGTTCTTCCATTTGTTTGTCGAGTTCGTTCAAATGTACCTCAGGGAATCTATAATTTTTTGTGTAGACTGGTATTTCGTCAGTAGTGCGAATGACGTGCTTGACGTTGTTGGTGAAACTAAGGGGGGTGCCTTCTTGATGGAAAATATCTGCGTATTTGGTGACTAATTTGGATATCGCGAGTTTTTCTTCCTCGTTCATGTGGTCGAGGCGAAGTTGGCCTAAATCAAATTTGAATGTTGATTTTTCGAAGTGGTTTAAGTTTGAGTTTGAGACGGGTTTTTGGGTTTGTAAGTCAGTAGTTTGAGGGTCGATCTCTTCGGCTAATATGGGGGTAGCCTGCGTGAATTGGTAGGGGTTTTCGCCGGAATTCAATACTTGGACGTAAGCATCATAATTTTTAACTTTAACCACGCATTGGGGAATTTCTACGGGTCCTATCTTTTGGTAGGGGATGATCGCATCTCCATTTTCAATGTTATTGAGTACCAGTTTTACCTGTTGGATACTCCTACCGTCAATGGTGTACGTCTCAGTGATGTCTAAATTTAGATATTGCAGCGGGAGGTTTACATGAGGGGTTTGGAATACTTTATTCCTGATGCTTATATCGGCTTTTATAAATTCTAGGTTATCAATGCCGATCAGGAGATCGAATCTAGAATGGAATGGGAATAGTCGGAATTTTAGGTTTAAACCCTTTTCTCGAAGTAGTTTGTCGCACGGGACCATGGCACTTGAAGTGACTAAGGAGGTTCCGTGGACAGTCGTAACGGAAAAAGGTTCATCATTTGTTTTGATAGGGAAGTATTTTTCTGCTATTAACGGGTTGACAAAACTGGCCGAGCTCCCTGTGTCTACGAGAATTTTTAAGTTTAATTTAGGCAATATGATATAGGGGAGCTTGTTGATCGGCTTAAAGTTTAGGTTCATGAGGTTGCATGCGGTGGTTGGAGGCAAGGGTCTTCTAAAAAAGGAGTTTCATCTTTTTGACTTTGGGGATTTTCCGTAGATTGGTCTGGCCACTGATATGCGTCGTAGTATAGGTCATTTTGGTAGTTCGAGTCATGATAGTTATTAGGTTCGTCGATCGTTTGGTCGTTTTGGTAATTTGAGTCGTAATAACCGTAGGCTTCGTCATTTATTTGGTTCGTTTCTTCGGTTTGTAAATTGTGAAAATTTGGATTCGGATTCGGATTTGTTGTCTGCCACGACATTGGTTTCCAATTCCTTTGAGTGTTTTGGGAAGATTTCTGATTATTTGGAGGGTTTCTTTGATAGGTTGGCCTATTTTGGTAGCCGTTTCTTTGTAGGTTTGAAGGGGTTTGTTGAGGATTTGGCTGTCTAGGCGGGCCAGACCATTGAGGTGGAGGATTTGGCTGCCTAGGTGGGCCGGACCATTGAGGTGGAACTAGGCTTTGTAGTAGTCTATACGATCTCGCAACAGGTGTTTGAGACCAATATGCAGGGTTCTGCCTAGGGGGCCCGTAAAGACGGTGCGGGGGCGGAACTCTGTATTGAGGAGCTTGGTTTTGCCTGAGGGGAGCATTTTGTTTTGGACGAGAGTTTGATGGTAACAACTGGTAATCGTTCGTCATCCATCCAAGTGCCTCATTCAGGTCCTTTGGTTGTCGAGTCCTCAACAGGCTTCCTAGTGGTTCTCTAAGATGTAATAGGAAACATCTTAGCGCGAGTTGTGTATGATGTTTAATTATGTTGTCGGCCTCATCGGGTTCGTGGATGTTGGCATACGCGGTTATTTTGTTTAATGCTTCCGTTATCCTATGGTGGAACTTGAACGGATCTTCGTGTTCTCCCTGTCTCATATTTGAGAGGTCTAAATTCATGGAGAACACATCTCGTTTATCGGAAAAGGCATTGATCAACGCGTCTTTGATTTGTTTGTATGTCGTGATATTTCCCGAGTTTATTGCACTTGAAGCTGGGGGTTGAATTTTGGCTTTGATGGCATGTAAGATCATCCTATTTTGGAAGTCTCCTACGTCGTTATAATTGAAAAATCTGTCGTTCAGTTCTTGTGTTACGAGTAGGAAATCGTTCAATGTTTCCGGATCTCCTTTAAACACTGGAATGAGTTCCATGTGTTCTTTCTTGAATGTTGGGACTTCGGAGACTTCGGGTTTCCTATTTGGTACGCGTGCGCCTCCCAATCTCATCAGTTCGAGGGCGCCTGTAGCTTCATTTAGCGCGGCTTCTAGTCTAAGTTGTGTCGCGTTTTGTTCTCGGAGTATTTGTTGGGTCGCTTCTAACAAGTGATTAAATTGGGTATTTTGCGCCATCAATTCGGAATTTTGCGCGATCAGGTCTTCGATTTCGGGTTTGCCCCCGGTGGCTCCAGTATTGACGGACATGTCGATGTTTTCGGAGATAGTAGAAAGGTATTGGGGCCGGGTTTGGTCTCTGAGGAGGATCCCTAGGCGATTAGAGAGCCTATCGGCCACAAAACGTTTTAGTTCTTTGGGAATTTTGATTGTTTTAGGACGTGCTTACGGGGTCAAACCTAATCTGACCTGTACAGTGCCGAGTTATAGAAGAAAAGATACAAAAATACAGCTGAAAACAAGATTAAAATTTAAAAGATTAAAATTCCTTAAAATTATCTTAATTAAGAATGGTGTCTCCGTGTGGGAGACGAGAAGAATGCAGAGGTGGAGAGAGATTTAAATTGGCGGCAGCCTTCAATTCGGCGGGTGGCCTTCAAGGTTGAGCTTATCTGCAGCTCGGGAGCGCAACTCTTCATTTTATCAAATGAAGAGTGGACATCTATATATTCTGAAGTTTAATTCTGAAGTTTTTCCCGGTCAGATATTCGTTCTTTGCGGGTTTCAAAACTTTTAACAGAATTTTTTTTGAAAGCTTCTTGGAAGTGAAGGAAGTCGTATATTTGAAGTGTGTTTTAAGTGAAGTGGGCTTAAGAATGGGTGAGTGTCTGCCAAATATGCTTTTCGGTGGACTGTACTCGTACTATAAAATATTGCGCAGTGTTTTACTTACAGCGGGATGCCCATGTCCATGTAAGGAGTCCAGTTCCTTTGATTTCCGTCGTGTGTAATCCCAATCAGACACTGTTTCACAGAAGGTTCTCGGTTTTTCTTCGCGTGTACGGAGCAAAGAAAAAACCACGTCCTACCGACTGCGCCAATTAAATAACAGTCGTTGAGTTTTGAGTTTTTAAAAACAACTTTAATTCACTTTTTACAAGATAAGAGAGACGATGCACTGCGCGATGTTTATGCGGGGACGTACGGGCGGAGACTGAACTGCAGAGGCTGATGGCCGCGGGCTTATATAGGGAAGAGCTGCTGTGTCAGCTCTTTATTACCCAAGGGTTGAGGCGTCGTATGTAACTTATATGTACCGCACTATTCTTTTCGCAAGCTCCTGAGAGAGTAGGTATTTCTTTCAAATTTTTTCAAAATCTCAGCTTCATCATCTGTGGCGCAAGGTGGAAATACGAGCCAACACGATGCGAAATGCTTGTGACCCAATACGTTTCCCATCTTGATTCAAAGTACAAAAGGATGAATTCCATTTTCTCATGAAAGTACCTATAGCAATACTGCCTATACATAAAGTTCGCTTTCGGAAGTTCGGTGGCAATTGGTACCTTCACCAAACCCAAAAATGTTGAACAAATTTACTTATTGGCCTGAAAATTTATTCTGAATCACTCCTAATTCTGAATACAAATTAAAAATATAAACTTTACCTATTCTGAAAAACATTTCCTGAGGTGTTTATATTTTCGTTAGGTTTTATGAAATTAGTTGATCGGATGAGGATGTTGACCACCGAAAACGACTTTATGAAAAATTTATTCACGATTCCTATTGGTTAAGGAGCAAATATAAATTAAAATACATTGATGTTATAATTAGAATCGAAATTTGGTGGTAAGTTAGGTTGGGGGGGGGGGGGGTGGGGCAAACACCCCCTTTTGTGTAGCCGAAACTCCCACGATTTATCATAATTTAAATAAGTAAAAAACATATTTATCTAATCAATAAACTATATTATAAATTTTCTTTTGAAGTCTTGAAATTAACTCAAAAAAAAAAAAAAAAAAAAAAAAAAAAAAATCAAAGGAACAGGATATGAAGGCACCAAGCGGAAATGGAAGACTGGACTTTTATTTCTTAGTAAAGAGGTTTCATATAGACAAGGAACAATAGGTTACATTAAAATGAGAAATAATGGGTATTGATAGTCCGGCGGATGATCAATAGCCGTATATATATATATATATATATATATATATATATAGGTATATATATATAATAATTAAAGTTAAAGAAATTTTTACAGAAATAAAGAGGAACATGTTTTTGATATTTCGAATTAGTCTTTGTCAAAATTAGAAGAAGAAAGAGTGTTTTTTTTTGGAATATTCCCTGGAACCAAGTTTGTATCCAACGTTTCATGGTTGTTATGTTGGAGTTACGCAATCATTGATGTTGAGTCCAGGAGGCCGATTTGAGCCCAGTACCCACCTATGGGCCCGTTCGGATAATATATATATATATATATATATATATATATATATATATATATATATATATATATATATATATATATATATATATATATATATATATATATATATATATATATATATATATATATATATATATAATATATATATAATATAATATATAATATAATTATAATATAATATATAATTATATAATATATATATATATTATATTATATATATTATATATATAACCAGCGAGTAATATATGTATATTACTCGCTGGTTAACCCGTGCGTTGCACAGGTTGACTTGAGTATACGCAAGCCCTCCTCACTCATCACATTATGGGACACCCCTATGGATGTGATTCAAAAAAGTTCTTACTAACAAATTACCTATTACGACCAAACTACTGAGATCAACCCCCACTCCATCTCCTCAAACCCCTCCCATATTTCGGATCAAAAATATTATTGATAGTAAACCCAAAAGAACATTCAGACTAACCGAATTTCATTCGTCCGAACATCAGACCACCAGCTCGTTCGGTGATGACCAAAATTTTCCATTTTTTCCATTTTCCCCCCTCTCCCCACCCTTTTTTTCCTTACCACAAAAAACCCCCTAAGGTTGAGGATAGACAATTTTTTAATAGCCTGTGATTAAGTTTGACGTCATCTAAAAGTATTCGTCCCATCAGACCTCCAGTGTGTTCAGTGGTATCAAAGAAACCCCTTCCCAAACCCCCTTTCCTAAAAACACCCCTACGGGGTGGAATTGAAAATTTATAAGTAGGCTGTGGTTTTCTATTGTGTTATCCAAACCTATTTTATCAATCAGGTCCTCAGTTTATCCGGTGATGTCCATGATACCCCATCCCCCCTCCCCCCTTCCCCAAAACACCCTCTATGGGTTAGACTGGAAAACTTGAAGTAATCTGCGATTCAAGTAAGAGTATTTCAAACATTTCTTGCAATCAGCTCCTAGTTTATTTAGTGATGTCCAAGATAACCCCTTTTCACCTCCTCCCCCAAACCTTAATGGTTGGGTATGAAAATGTCAAGTACCTAGTCTGCAATGCAAGTTGGAGTAACCCGAACATAGGTCAACAATCACGTCTCCAGTTTATTTACTGGTGTCCATGACACCCAATTTCACCCCCCTCCTCTGCTAAAACACCCCCTATGGGTCAGACTTGGACAATTTCAAGTGGCTTGTGGTTCAAGTTAGAGTAATCCAAATATATTCCCCCACTCTGATCCCCGGTTCGTTCAGTGATGACAAAGATACCCCATTCCTCCTCCTCCCTTAAAACACCCCTTGTGGGGCAAATTTGAAAAATTTCAAGCAGCCTGTGATTTGAGTTAGAATAATTAAAACATATTCGACAAATCAGATCCCCAGTTCATTCAAAGGTGTTGAAGATACCCCATTTCACCCCCTCCCCTCCCCCTCCCCAAAACACCCTTTCTGGATCAAGTTTTAAAAACTTCAAATAGCCTCTAATTTAAGATGGACTGATACAGATATTTCCCCCCACTTATATCAGTTGTCCAACAGCCCCTGTAATCCTGAAAAGCGGAAATACATACGGACAGACAGACAGTCACAGAATACTTCCACCAATCGTCTACAAATAGCAGGAAACGGAAAAGAATCGCAAAATCGCATGATTCTAATCAATGTACAGACAGACATACTTTCGATTTTATTAATGCAGATACTGTGATCTTAATTTAATAATATAATAATATAACTATTAAATAATACATTATAATCAATATATAAAAACATAGTGAATGTAATAATATACACCGTAATATATCCTCATCATCAAACTCTGAATGGCTCCAATTTGAAAGGGCAGGTAAAAATGTTAATTACAACAATTTTCATTGTTGCGCTCAATAAGACACCTCAGTGGACGAGTAAATTGGATTCATGTTGAGAAAGAAGTGTGATTCTTGAACCAAAGTTGTTTCCTAGTCGTGTTCTGTGTTATAGATATGTTTTATCTTTGATTGCTATGTAACAAGAGACAATTAAAATCCAAGATGGCTTGTTGTCCAGAGTGCTACTCAGAATAAAGTGTGCCGATTGCAAATTCAAGCGATGAATTCTAAAAGAAATTTTCAATTTCTTTTAGAATTATGTTTGAATTTTGATGCTGATCATAAAAGAAAGCGTATGACGCAGATGCCCATTGAGGAGAAATTAGATAAAGTACATAAAACAGCTGCATGCTTCTAGTACTTCTGTATTTAACACTTCTCCAGTCGATAGGGAGAGTGAAAGAATGAACGTAAATGATCCGGTGGTTTCATTTGATCCTTTGGGAATTTGGGGGAAAACCCTATTTTCAAAAGTTATTGAGATCTCGAATTATTATATATTTCAGCCCTTAAATTTAAAGCTTTAGAGTGTTCATCGGATGTGATGCCGACGACTTGATCCAAGTCTCATAAACTTTGGTCCAGTAGTTTCGGAGAAAAGCGCCGTACAGCGGACACATGGTTTTTGCCTAATTGTTTTTTTGGATCCCACGCATCTTGAAATGAAAACCAAAAAAAGTTTGAGGGTGTGGGGATGGGGAGATTAAAAACTCTTTTTTTTCTTTTGTCTATTACTAATGACATTGAATCAAGAATGGATACTAAATACATTCCCATCAACGCTTTTAAAATCATATTTCATTCAGGAGTGGGCGTCCATGGCATACCGACTCATGAGACTTGAGCTAGGTGAGTAGTTGGGTTGTGTATTCTACCATTTACTTCCTGTCTTGTTTTTACACTGAATTTTTGAAGAGGAAATATTTGAAATAGTAGGAAAGGACATCCTGGAACGCGGAGACCCATGGAGTGTGAAGGGAAAACACCCTGGAACGTTAAGCCCTGTGGAGTGGAGGGAAAGGTACCTCGAAACCGGAAGTCCCTGGAAGTATAATCCCAGAACGCGAGGGAACTGGAAGATAGGAGAAGGATAAGCTGGTATGCGGAAGCAAGACGCCAAAAATGCCAATTTGAATGAAAGTAGGACCAGCTTGGTTAGCATATTTATACTCCATAGCCGATGGAGGGAGAGCTGGCCATTGGGATAGGATGGGAACAGGCCGCGGATCACCTGGTCCCTTCCGGTAACGGCAGTCACGAAATCACGTGTTCCAGAGGTGGGCCTCCAGAGGTGGGACTTGCTATTTTATTTAGCAAATCTACAAGCGAGTACATTATACATTATATTGGTGCACAGAATCATATAAGCAAGTTCATGCAGTTATCCATTGGCTCACCATTCTGATCCACCAAATCGAGCAATATACCAATTACCGAATTCACAGCAACCACTCTTGTTGATTACTCTCCCCTGGTATTATTCTACCACGGCCATGCACATACTTACCATAAGGCGAGTAACAGTCTTCTAAGTATTTTATTTTTAACCTTTCGATCACAATTCATCAGAAAACACGCTCTCGTATGTTTTTATACACATATCAGCAGAATGCATATGGTACAGTTAAGGGTACACTAAAATAAATGAAATGAAATAACTTAAATTGCTAAGGACGAAACATTATTAAATTATCGTCTGTACTTAGAAACGTGTGACATTTGATGACCTCAAAAACCGAATTATGAAGTTCGCAGTATAAATGCGAGGTCTAAACGCGAGTTTTATTCGGAGTGATTGAGACGATTCGGAGAAAACAGCAACATGAACTATAATTAATTATGGTTTTGAACTAGGTAGAATCTTCTTCATCAGTTAGGTAAAGCATCTCTTAAAAGTTCCTTGGCATTAGGATGCAAGCTGTCTGGAAAAATTATGTCGAAAACAATAATAAGGTCGCCTTTCCGTGAGGGATCTTTTGGATACGGTAAACCCAAGCCTTGGATTCTTTTCTGCGTCTGGGGCTTAATGATTTCCTTGACTAAAGAGAGGGGGAATCTATCTCCTGTTAATGTAGGTACGTCTATAACCGTACCGCAAAGAGCATTTTTAAGTGAAATCGTGGCTTTGTATTTGAGGTCTGAGCCTTCCCTCTGGAAAACCGAATGAGGTTTGTCCCTAACGATGAAAACAATGTCCGAAGGTATTCTGTCTCTGCTTTGATCTCCTTCCCTTTCGAAAGTGATTTTCGTGCCGGATTTCCACCCAGGTTTGACGTTTATCGTCAACAGCTTGTCTTTTCTGTCCATCGACCCATCAGGTTGTATAACTTTGCGCGAAATCCTCATTTTCTTGACGCAGCCTTTCACCACCTCTTCTAGAGTCAGGAACAAATCCCGTTCAATTGGCGGGTCCTGGACCATTTTCTTGGCTTTGTCACCTTTTGCGTGGGATCCACGTTTCGACCTGCTCCCAAACGAAAAGTCCGTGAACGGATCATGATTATCTTCCCTTCCATTCTCATCTATGAAGACGTTGGTACCGGACGGTTCGCCGAAACTGAAGAACGCCTGAAACAAGTTCGAAGTGCCGAAGAACTGCGCAAAGGTTGCTCTTGGGTCGCCATGAAACTGATATTGGAAAGACCCAGTCCCTGGACAATTTCCTCCTCTCCCTTTCAATCCTTCCTCGCCAACCTTGTCATATACTTCTCGTTTTTTCGAATCACTCAAAACTTCATATGCTTCTGCTATATCCTTGAATTTATCTTCTGAGCCGGGCTTCTTGTTCTTATCGGGGTGAAATTTTAAGGCCATAGCTCTGTACGCCTTCTTGATTTGTTCATTAGTGGCGTTTTTAGGGACGCCAAGTATTCCATAATAATCCTTACCCATTTTTTCGTGTATGGTCCCCGCAAGTGTGGCTATCCGGTGCACTTTTTGAACCCTAATTTTCGTAGAGGCTGATCATGAGAATATGTTAGCATGAAAGTATTTGCATGGAAGTACTATGAAACCGGCAGAAACCTTACAAAACTGTGAGAAATTAGTCCAAATCAAACTACTAGTTTTTATACCTATATGTTTAGTAGTTAATTTGTTTAATGTGGTGATTTGTGTTACTCGTGTGTAAGCGCTTTCAAAGATATCTTATTACATTACAGTAAAATTTGAGAATAAACAATAACTATCCGTACCACGGAGAATCCATGACGATGGTAACTATCTACAAAAAACAAAACAGAAATAAAACGATATTTCTGAAAATGAAACAACTTGAAAGTATGGAACATGAAAGTAAGGAACATAGTATAATATATTGATGTATACTTATAGCATCAATCCATGTTGCCAATGAACTGCAATTTTAATAGACCTACGCATTTCGGATGATACCTTCTATTAAAATGTCATGTAACTGGATACCTAATTGTTTTACTTATACTTCATAGTGAATTGCTTAAAGTAGTTAACAGCCCAAAACAACGAAGCCATCAACAATTAGTTTCTTTTGTTCCTATCTAAGGAACAGGTAGAGAAAGAGATTATCGACCCCCAATATGTATGTTGTCAAATTATCTGGATAAGGATCAAAAACGAATAAAAGTCATTATTGCCGAGCTTTCGGTTTACATAAAACCATCTTCAGGGCTCAAGAACCTTTAACGGTGTCAAAATATAGGACACGGCCATGGATTTAGAGTCAATTGTCATAAAAAAACAAGAAATGGTTGCAGTTGAGGCTTACAACGGTTGGCACATGAATAGGACTCAAAAAACTAGAGGCTAAAATTGAAAAAAAAATTTGAAAAACACTGCTGGCAAGCATACAGAGCTAAACCCTACCTCTTTATGCTTGCCAGCAGTGTTTTTTCAAAGTTTTTTCAAAGAATTTTCAATTTTTTCAACCGATGTCAGGTTTGCCCATGTTATAGCAATCTATAGTAATGAAATTAATGGCATACCTTTCCAAGACTTGTATAATATCCCTATATTATACCTTTTTTATGTTTCCCTAAAACTTGACCCAAATCGGACCGATGGCAGATCATGAAAATCAATATTTCAGGCAATTCAGGTTTGCGCATGCGTACAGGATATTATCCATCCGATGGAGATGGAGTTGAGAGGTGAATGTTCAGGGGTTAACCGACACAAGCTCAAATGGTAGTTGAATACATGATACCACCCTGAAACATATCCACTCTGAAACAACTACCTCCCGAGTTCGAACAGGACTGGTTGGTTTGCGTTTGGATCATCGAGAAGCTATCCCTGCACTATCCTTGAGAGTGTCATCAAAATCTGTCCATTAATTTTGGAATTTTTCAGACTAGGTGTCAGGGATCGGGAGATGGTTGCGTTTTTTGTTACTCGATCGGGAGTCAATTGCTCCGAGGAACATTTACCCCACTTGTATGTTCATGTGATGGAGCATTTCATCACGAAATTTCCATGCTTCCCAAGAGAACTGCTGAAGATTAAGGTAACAAATATGGCAGACAGATATCCCAAGTCATGGGGTGGGTTGGAGTCCGAGTTCAGTTCACCATAATCAGGGTAGTAGCTCTCAGGCTCAGAGGATCCCGAAGGTGGTTGGGAACCGAAGATGGAGCTGCGGACCCCTGTTGAAAGATGGAGTTTTCAAGATAAGATGTTTCTGATTTGACGAACTTTACAAATATTCATTCTGTTCTAAAAAAAGTGTGTTTTAATCAATTTATTTTGCGCAAGCGCAATAGTTATTATTTATTACTAATATCAATAACAACAGTGTTCTAAACATGTACTTAACTACCCCGAATCAGAACAAAATCGGGTCCTTATATTATAAGGAATCGATTGCAGTTACAACACAATAACGTGTGCAATAACTACGGAATTTATAGGGCATCATCTAGGCTTTGACACTCTTAATCGCTGAATATTTGGGTATCAAAATCAACAAGAACTGAATACAGTTTAGGACGTTTCAAGGAATCACCATAGTCACATGGATAAACATCAGACAGACAGACAACGGACCGAGGTTGATCTGAAACGCAAAAAGGAAGTGGAATAATGCTTTCAGAGGTCACTATTTTTTTCAACTTCTTGTACGATTACAAAACTTCTCAACCTTTGGTACAGTGAAGAAGCAAAAAAGTTTGCAGTGTCGGCGATAGGGAGAATAAGTTTAGTGTATAAGATTGTATGATTTATTGAGGGCTCTCTGCCCTATATTAAAAGGCTGGAGAGGCCAATCCCATCTAAAGACTCCGGAGGGGGAAGGAGAGAGCATTACAGAGTTAATCCAAGGTGATCGTTTTTCGACATAAGCCACATTCAGAATATTTTTCACAAGGCTCTTGATATCTCCTTAGTCTAGTACGCAAAATGCAGAGCAATGTTCCTGAGCACGTTTCCAACATGCAGCTACTTTTTTTTAGAGCATTTTCTTTAAAACAATGCGCTATTGTATTCATTTTGTCCGTCTATGTATATGTATCTATGTATGTATATTTGGCGGGATGGGTCATAAAATGATCAGCTAGTCATGCAAAATAAAGTGGTAGCGAAAATCGTCATTGATAATAAGCAGTGTGTGATGATTTCGTGATTCAAAAAATCCTATTTATTCTGTGAAGTTGAATTTTGGAACAGAGCTTTTGTGAGCACAGTAGAATAGGATTTCAATTTACCAAACCATCCCAATCAGTTGAGTGAGCTCTTAACGCTAAATTCTCCGTTCAAGCATGGGACGTCCCCCCCAATTCTTATTTCGTTATTCCCAGTGAAACACTAATCTATTTAAAAGAAAATGCGCCAAACTTGAGGCTCACAACGTGAGTACTGATATTATATAATATATATTAGCGCGTCATATTTCACTTTAAGGATAGTGGATCACCTCTGTCTTAATTCTCTTTGTCTTAATTAGGAGATTGTGAATATTTTTCGTGTCCATCGATTGGTACTGTAAGATGTTACACATTAGTATTTTCAGGTATTTATATTCAGTTCTAACGGTAGTGAAAGCCACTAAAGATGTCCTCCAAACTAGAATTAACGGGTCTTTTCGACTGGAAAATTCGAATGCTTTCCTATGTTGGGCTGACGTTCCATGGAACCAGCCTGATAGGCTTCGGCGATTAGAGTAATTGACTAGTAACTCGATTACGTCATCCGATGAAAATGAGACTGGCGGTATCTTGCGTGAAACGTGGAGAGCTCCCATTTGAAGTGTACGGAAAGCGGAAAGTTCCACCCCCAGCGTGGCAGCGATGATGAGGGGCTGTAATCTAATGGGCCTCGTATCCGCTTCAGTTATCTCGTCTCTCTTTTTCCACGTTAAGATAAACGTGGATATTCTAATCGCAAACAGGCCATATATAACAATATTATACGCGGTTATAATGACCCTTTTGTTATGTATAGCATAAATACGTACCTACTTGTCAACTATATTGTCGACGATTCAAATGTTTTTCATACAATATTTGATAGAAAACCCAATTTTACGGATGGGGTAGATAGGGGAGGGGCGTATTACCATCGTAGATACTCCGAATTCGAGTTCGGACGAACAAAAATCTAGTTTATACCGATTCTCATGGGAATCGTTACGCTGATCTCAAATATTTATAGGTATATTAAGCATTATAGAGAGCCCTTTACATACGAGTACGTTCATTCTCGGAACAACAAATATATTTTCTCTTAGTTTTTAAATATTTTATAGCAAATCGATGTTGAAAGCTCAAATAAACACTGTGGATGAAATAATCGGAGGTGGAGGCGAGCGAAGCGAGCCGGAGCGGCTAGTCGTTAAATAATCAAGAGTAATTAGAAATCCAACTACACCATGACTGCAAAATTTTGGAGCATTTCGGCCTGTTATTTTCAAGAATGAAACTTTTTAATCGACTATCGACCAAGAGAACCCCCCGTCAAAACTATAGGTTTACATTTCAAGATTCGTAGATTCCGATAATCAAGTTTGTCATTTTTTCGGAACTACTAAACTAAAGTTTATGAATTTTGGTTATGAAATCATACTTTGGTCGGAAGTGTATGAAGGCACTATGTTTTTTTTTTTCACATGAAATCCTTAATTGCAATAATTAATGTATTTCGGTAAGTCGATTAGAAAAGAAATTAGGTTCAGAAGACAATCAGCTGATACCTCTTAATTAAAGTCTTCAACATCTCGTAACTATGTTTTCAATGTAATGCAAAGGCACTATATTTCAAATTTCAGCACCGTAGATCGATTAGGACAGAAATTAGCCTCTGAAGTCTATCAGCTTATCAGTTCGCGTCCATACCTTGTAATTATTTAATTATAGGTATCAAAAAAATCACCTACCTTCTTCACAATTTCATCAAAAGAATCGGCATTAAGTAGTTATAATAAGCTCGGATTCGGGAAGTGAAAATTCCATTGGAATTATCTGTTGATAAGTCGTCGTAGTTACAAACGCGTTCAACTGGTAATGATTTGCTCCAATGTACCTAGATGTTTTTTTCAGTCGAAGGTCTAGCTCATGCGGAAAGCGAACGGATGAACGTACTTACAGCAAATCAGGTGGGATTCTTTGGGATAAGGTCTCTAAATAGAACAAAAAATATAGTGAAATGAAAAAAATATATATATATTATTGTTAGCCTGAAAGTTTTCGAGATCTCAATTTTTCAATATTTCAGTCCTTAATTAATAGGTACCATTTAGGGTTCATAGAAATGGATGCCGATGGAAGTAGTAGACCCCTGGCCAATGTATGATTTTTGAGCCAAATTTCATGAAATTTGATCAAGTTGTTTTGGTAAAAAGCTTCGGACGGCGGACGGACGGATTTTTTAAAATTCAATTTTTGTATCTATATGTCTTGAAACATAATCCAACAAATTTTTAGGTGGGGAGGGGGCTATACATAATTTTTCTTGGTCAATCACAAAGGTTCGTTATTGAAAATAATAACCCAAAAGGTAGTTTGGACAAAATACCGATTTATGGTTCTGAATGTAGGGCTCATCAATACAACGAGATCTAAATTAGATAGGTACCAAAAGAGAAGAGTATGAATACTTGAAGGGAATGGCTTCTTCATTACTGAAAAACGTCGGTTTTATAATACTTAACAAGAAGTAGTATGATATAATGCAGTACTTACAACCACTGGTCATATGGAGCCATTCGGAAGGACAAAATTTGAATTCCTTTTGTGCATAAGACAATCTGCCTTAAGAAAAAGGTCAAGCGAGAGGTCTACTTCACTTGTTTGAACTCACCCTTTGAACTCAGATTAAGTAGGTATTGCCCGAAATCGAAACTCGCTGTGCTACTGAAAGAATGACTAAGTAGTCCCACGTAGCCTTGTACCTACACTGGGGGATAAAAGCACTTCAACGAAACAAACAGTGTTGAAAATATACCCCTCTTCATCACTTTTATTTAATAACAAGGAATAATAAATTATCGCCTCAAAGTGTTGGTTTACTTTTAAAGGTAGGTAACGTAGAGAAAGGAAAGATTAAGTAATCTTCCCGTCAAGTACAAGGGTTGCATACACAGTATATTGTTTTGAAACTATGTTTGAAATTTGCACATTAATTACAATGAATGTATTTCAGTAGGTTGATTTGAGAAGATAGATTAGGGACCCTCAGTTGTTAAGTTGTCTTCCATATTTCATAACATAGTTTTCAAGCACTTCCGAAGGCGCCCTATTCAAAATTTTAGCACCATAGGCCGACCAGGACAGAATTTAGCCTGTGAGGTCCCTAAGCTGAACACTCCACGTCCATTACTTGTAGAAGTATTTTACGAGTTCCAGAAAAGATTTAAAATATCATCATTGTAAGTCGACAGGGAGAGAAATTGGCCTCTCAGCATCCTCAGCTGATCAGTGCGCCTCCGTGTCTCGTAATTGTTTTCCAGGTGTCCCAACTGAGCTCCATCAGAAATTCCAGCACCGACAGTGGATCGGAAGAGAAATTAGCTCTATAGGCCCTACAGCTGATCAAGGGCCCTCCATAATTTGCGATTGCATTGTACATGTAAATTGTTGTAGATGGATTAAGAGGCAATGTGCGTAAAATCCTAAACGCAGAACTCTATTTTGTCTATAATCATTAAACGATATCTATTGCACATGCTATCCTTATTTATTAAACTCAAAGTTAGTTTCTATCAATCTATCTAGTTATGATCCCAATAGACGGCTAAACGGCTGGACCGAATCTGACGGGAGCGGTCGTAAAATTACCAGTAAGTTCCGGCGCAAAATATAGGCTAAGCCTGAACCTCCAAAACATCCTTCTACTTCATACACGGCGCAACCCTTCGTTACCGCTTTGTTTCGTTCCCGAACTTTTGTTATTATGGCTGCTATCAGGCAGTTAGCAGTTCATTAGCGGCGGAAATTCGTGACAAGTGGAGAAGTCTTGACGGGCAGCTACGTGTGTTGCAAGTGAAGCATGGGTTCCATTATTCATAGGTAATGGACGGGAATTTGATATTTGGTATTTTCGCGTGACGGAAAACCGATTTGTTTGGCTCCCAAAATTTTGATTTTGACGATTTCGAGTAGCAGAGTGAGAAAAATTCTGTTGTGTGCACCCTAGGAAGTTGAAATTTGATAGGGTGACTCTTTGGGACACGCACTTTAAATTTTTCAAATTTCAAAAAAGTGTAGGAAAAATCAATAGAAATAGCAAAACGGCTAAAAATGGTTAAATTCGTATTTTTTTGCAGAATATTGCTCAAATCAAGTTTATTAACTATAAAAGAGAACATTTAAAAATTGATGTACAAACTCATGCTGAAAAATACACCTAAATTTCAATAAAATGTGCAAAAAATCGGTAAAAACTGCAAAAAAGTTTCAAATCTAAATTCTATTTGTTTGAATAGCAGATTATTATTTAGAACGAGGTTTTGCCATACATTTTGTAGCTAGCAATTTATTTTCACTCAAAGTCCTAAATTTTCAAAACAATGTAACATACCATAGGAAGATAATACATGGAAATTTGCTCATACGATCACGCTGCATGACTGGCACTTTTCTTATCTATGTTTTAGCCCTTAGGAAAGCAAACGGATAAATGTACAGCGACCGAGGTAGTTCCATTCGATTCTTTGAGCAACTCAAAAAAATTACTGTTACATTGAAAGTTTTCGAGACCTAGATTTTTGAATATTTCAGCCTTTAGGTTCCACTCTTTAGAGTTAATCAAACATGATGCCGATGCTACAGGCACATCCACGGCCAAAGTATGATTATTAAGCCAAATTTCTTCAAGTTTGGTCCAATACTTTTTGAGAAATGTTTAGGATGGTGTACGGTGGACGGACGGATTAGTTAATTTATTTATTGTCTTTTAGCGAATTTTTGAAGAAAATTAAGCTATTGCTCTCGCCTCAAAATTTGTAGAATGTGATTTTTTGAAAAAATTTTATGCAGAAATCCGTCTCAGGCTATTCTTAATCATATTCTGAAGTTTAACGCATTTTTTTATGTATGTATGTATGTATGTATGTATGTATATATGTATGTATGTGTCATTCCAGACGATAACTGTCCGTAGATTTGTGCTAGAAACTTCAAAAAAATTTTAAAATGTTAAGGACACACAACGAAAGTTCAAGTTCGTTGGCCAGCATGATCGGATTACATCTTCGGGTTGAAATTTTCAAAAATGTAGTCAAAAATGTCCAAATAGCCTGTTTTTTGCGATTTGTTGTGCGAAATAATTTTTTCAGCATACTAACATGTGGTGTATTCGGAATCAGCGTAAAATTTCCAATATGTATCAAGTTTTCAAAAATTTCCAAGTTGAAAAATCAGTCAAAAATCGAAATAATCGAAGATTTCTTCAAAAATTCGCTTATGGGGTAATGCTGCATGACTGGACTTTTTAATTCGATATTTGGCTTCTACGCATCTTGAAACGTAAGCCAACAAATTTTCAGGGGATTAAAGAAATTTTTTCTTGGTCGATTACAAAGGTTCTTGAGGTATTGAAAACAATAAACTGGTGGAAGCTGCTGTTGTCGGGCCCGCGTCAATACGAAAGCGAAGTTTGTACCTACAAAGTTGCAGTGTGTACCAATTCACCGACTCACAATAGTATGGGTTTCAATTTTAATTAATCTTCAAAAGTTGCTTTACTTGTTTACGTGGCAGTAACCACGTTACTTGGTGGTTTCCTCTGATTTCAATCTGCTATTAGAAAAATTTATCTGCTATTAAAAAACGTTTGGCCAGAAGGAGTGGAAGAAAAAAGTAGCCTAAACCGACAACCAGCATTTGGAAATCGGTTCAGCCGTTCTCGGCTTATGGAGCAACCAAATGAAATAAGGATTAATTTTTATAAGTATAACACTTTGATACTTATATCCAATGAAAACTATATACGTATTACGCATGACTGACATAAAATAGAAAGACTTATTCTCTCTGGTTACATCTTCTCCAATACTCATATTTATATCAAGTTATTTACATTTTTATTCTCCCAATGAGGACTTGGTTGGACTAGTGTTGAGAGGAGAAGACGCTAAACACTTCCTAATATTATTATAATTACATCAAAAACCCAATTAAACTGAGAAAAAAATAGAGAAACTACGTAGGTTTTATTGATTATGTGATACTATATTTTAGCTAAAGAGTTTCAACGTTACCAGTCTTCTAATTCCTAATGGAAGTAAAACACCACTTAACATAGACGTATACCTAAGCTCTGATTAACTGACGGATTAATTGTTTCCCGCTTCCTTTTGTAGTTGTAATGATATGAAAAGTAGGGTTGCTATATTTTATTGCTTTAAATGTTTTTATCAAGGTCGATCTAGTAGGTAATTAATTGGTCAATCGTATTAACTTTAAAATCATGGACTAGCCATTGTGGAATATATTTTGTCCCGGTTTGATACTTTCACGGCACCGTTGTGGTGTCACGGGTCTATTGACTCCCACATCTCGGCTCAGGTGTGTAACTGACGTTGGATAAGTTCTACCATACTCAGTGGATAGCTCTGTACGAACTGGAATTACGTTCGAGACTTGAGATCAAAAGAGGAATGTATCCTATAGTTGACAGCAACCCCAGTTTCGCTATTCACAGACTCAAATTCCGTTGTGACCCTCGTGGGGCGGCGCCACAAAGCTTAAACTTCTCTCTCAAAAGACGATCCACTTTACTCTCGCTCTTTTATTACTTTACCATTGAATATCTCCACAATATGATATAACTTGTTCTCTAGTTGGTATGTCTGTCGTACATAATTACATACTTAATCAAGTGTTAGCTCGATCTTGAATTTTCCAATTGAATCGTTCGATTATTAGTTCTGCACCACAAAATCTAAATAATCGCATTTGTCGTTTCCTTACAAGTAGATTACCAGCTATGTTGGCAGTAAAATACCCTATGGGATTCAGAATTGCAGCATTGTTTACTACTATTGATGAAAAAATGTTAAGAATAGCAGATACCTATATTTTATGACCTATTACAAATTTCGTCTATGTGCTATAATTATAATTAGCTATAAGTTAATATTTTAATAACGCCATCATGTAACTAATTGTAAATATTTAACTAATTGTAGTAATTGTAATTATTGTTAATGGATGTAATGGTTTTAACGTAATTAGGTGTGGTCTTCATAATTAATAGGTAGTTTGATCAACCTTTCTTAGTGCATCTAAAAAAGGTTAATGCTTAACACACCCTCTTATGAGTTTGACGTATAATCTCTAACACGGCGGAGTAAAGATGTTTGAAAAGCTTCTAACACTTAACCATGAAAAAACTCTCAACGTATTGAGCGATATTTGCAAGTCAATGAAGTCTTTTAAAAAGCTTGTCAATATAAGAGATGGGTTGTTGTGATTTTTAATGGAACACCTGTGGAGCAGTAACTTGATGAAGTAATCAGCTTTTGTTATAAGGGAAAATTTTAGGATTGAGTTTTATTCACCGTAAAACTGTTGTATGGAAAATTTGCACACATACACATACACAGACACACATACAGACACTCAGACACACCCACACACACACCACAAGACTATTTACGCAAGGTTAATTTATTTTCTCTCTGAGAAACCCTCAGCCCGCTCTCTAGACCAGCCCATTCAAAGCTGATTATTGTTCGTTCAAAAATGTAGGCAGGTTTTTGTTCTGGGAATACATTTAAGCTCCATTATTCGCTCAACTTGGCTTAGCGATCATAGTGTGGACAAGTAGCAGAGGTATGCAGAATCCGTTACATAAGATTCGCGGAGGAAGAGGAAAAAGAAGCTTTGGTACTGTAATCTGAATATTGTGTTCGTATTTTTCAGTTTTTATAGCGTCATAAATGTTAAAGATGAAGAGCAGCAGCATATTATTACACTAAGGCTTATATTAAGGCTTATATATGTATATATATATATATATATATATATATATATGTATATATATATATATATATGTATATATATATATATATATATATATATTAGCCCTGAGGTCCATGCCTTAAATTTTACCAGCTAGGGTTGATACAAAATGACCCCGAGAATAATGGTACATTTCCTGCCGATTTATAATTTTTGAGCCGAATTTCATAAAGTTTTGTACACTGTTTCGGAGAAAAGGTATGGACGGCGGACATAAGTACGAGTTTGTTTTGGTTTATTATTTGCAATAACAAATCTTAGTAATTCACCAAGAAAATTAACCCTCCCCCCTCCCCCTTCTCATCAAAGAGTTTGTTGGTTTACGTTTCAAGAAATGTAGATTTCAAAAATCGAATAAAAAAATCCGTCCGTCCCCCATCCGAAGCTTTTATTCAAAATTATAGGACCAAGATTTATGAAATTTGGCTTAAATATCATACAAAGACCGGAGTTGTGTGTTAGGCATCTATTTTTTTCTCTACGGGGTAGAACTGGAGTGTCGAAATATTGAAAAATCGAAATCTTTTCGGGTAACAGTAATTTTTGTTTTTGTTTTCATTGATAGATAATGACTTGGAACGCAGTCTGTTTGCTCTCCAGAACTATACCGACATTTTCAAATTGCCAGCTGAATCACTAAATTTCATTAGTGGAAGGTAGAAAATGTAAGTGGTTGTCAAACCAAACATAGTAGAACTCTCCCAATAATTTCAGACAGAATAAATACCAGCTGATATAATTCCAATGAAATTCGGACTTTGCGAATTGAGTTTATTACACTTCTTGTAGCTTGGGCTAGTGAAGTGCTGGTAGGTGTTATATTTTAACTCAAAATTTTCACTTGGTGGGTATCTATCTTTAAATGCCGTTCTAGTAACGTGTATAGATTTGCTATTTAATTGCAACAATTTTCCTTCTGAAGGTACCTATACCTACATCGGCATATTACTGAAAAAGTTTTACTTTCGGCCCCCCTCCTCAAAATCGCATTAGAAGATCGGTTATGAAGGAGAGTTACATTAAAGGGCCCATATAGTTAATATCATTCTTAATCAACATACGTAACTAAAATAAACGCTAGGTATTTATGTATCATTTAGGCATAAAATGTTGTAAAACTAGTAGAAGTATCCACGAAAAAGTCTTGACTCAAAGCCTATACCTACTGAGAAGAACAATGAAACATACGAGTATGGTTAGTAGACATATGATGGTATTCGATTAATAATATAATAACTTCTTCAGAAAGAAAGAAAATCAACTTGAAGAACCTAAAGTGGTTTTTCAATGATTAGCACACAAGAGGAAGAGCTGGAAAAGCTGCATCACAACAAAATCCAACTGACAGTAGTGGAAAATTTGAGATTAGAAACGATTCTGAAGTGCGTTCAGGAAGTGGCTGAAATGGTTTTGTACAGGGGGGGGGGGGGGGGGGGTGATGAGATGAGGAAGAAGATCCCAAATAGATGGGAATAGTAGTTCACATAGTTCACAGTGAACTTAGACGATGAGCGAATTAAGATATGTAATCTTGACGTTATTGGAAAGGTAAATGTCGATCAGACGGCCGATGGAAATCATAAACATTGTAACAAAAATAGATGCCTACGCCCAATTCTGGATATGTGTCACAAAATATATACAAATTGTATTCCATGAATATCTAACTGTATCACGAGCAGGTTCTGTTTGTTACGCATTCCCTTGGCGGTAGTTGAAAATTTATTGAAACGCATTCCAATTCTATTTTAAATTAATTAATATAGATAATTCCAGTAAAGTTTGATACGAAAACAAATCTACCTAAGTTTCACAAACGTCACAATAATGAAAGTCATTCTGTGATTTCTTAAGAGTAAGCTGACGTTTTCATTATGACGAAAAGCAATTGGTCGGTGTGAATTTGAAAAATTACAACCGGTTTCCGAGTTTCGCTGAACGAGGAGCCATTTCCTTCCTCTCGCTTATATAAAAATGTAAATTCTCTGGTACATTAGGGATGGGGACTGTTAATAAATTTTCGTCTTCTCCAGCCCTCTGCCTCGCTAATGACTGACGATAATTGAACGCCGAAATGGAAATCGTGGATGACGCAATCTCCCCTTGGTCACAAATTTCGAAAACATAATGCGTTCTCCTTTGCATTCTCATTAACGCTCTTGGCGAACGAGGTTTTTCCCTGTTGATGGACAATAATAGCCTAAGTTGGAAAAATATTCGATGTGAAAAAATATCGTACCTATCTAAATTTGTGGCTATACCAAATACCGTCTAGTGCGGCAAGCAACCAGCTCAAATTGAACAAATTTGGGACACCTGCTCCTCATTTTTCACATTATTGAATAAATATTCGCCAATTATGAATAACAATATACGACAGATATACTTAATTTGTAGTAAAATTTATCACTTAAACACTCCGTTTTTCGTGGGCATTTAAACAGAATCGTGTATTGGTTCAATGCTGTTTTCCGATCTGAATAGGTTTCCCACGAATCAGAATTTGCTGGGAAGTAAAGCGAATAAGTAAATAACATAAAAATAAAATTGTAATGAATTGAATTATGCGCGTTTTTAAAGTGTAAATTCGTTACAAAACAATAATAATTATTGTGAAACCAAATTAATCCACTAATCATTCAATACTGTTTGAACCTGATTTTGGCTACTTATAGGGGTAAACCCCTTCAGGTAAATCCGCCCTCAGAGTCATTCACTCATTTATATCATATTATACTTATGAACGATACAAATTTCCAAATAAAAAAGCTGTAGAAAATATGTCAAATGTTATGGAATATGCTGATAATTATAGTATGTTGCTTAAATACGTGAAGTCGAACGGAATAACCTGTTTCCGGAAGCAATGGCGACTCCAATGAAGTACGCGGAAGGATAAATCTGAGTGGCCCGAAGCGTCGTGGCCGTGCAATCTGTATAAAGACCTCCTCTGGGATTTGAGGCTTTATGCCTTTTGTCGTGATACACTCGGATTTTCGGTATTTCTCCTGAGACTCATGGTCTCCCGAAGAAAAGGAACTACTTTGTTAAATCTTGCAGACTGAAGAAACAACAACGGTGGCGTATTCCTTTTTTTGTTGTTGAGAACGTTTCAAGTAGAGGTCTCATGCTTTTGTTCCCAGTCGAATTCGTAATAGGGATCTCCCCAAGCTCTTTCATGACGGGAAATCTTAGCTCTTAGCGAAATGTATTGCAATGTGGTTGAGGAGTACTCGTATATATCACGAGAGTTGAAGTTGGGTAAAAGGAAACAATGATTGAGGTACAAGGTTGACGTAATACTCAATATGTTGGTTGTTGATGTGGATTTAGTATATTGTTTTAGGAACAAAGAGGTCTGATTGCTAATATTGTGTTTTTTACACTGGAGAAGCTGTTGTTGTGTTTGGCTGTAATGAAGGGGACTTTCCAGCAATATACGTTTGCCCAATATCGTAATCAGCTATGTACATTTTATACATCCGAATGTGAATTAGAACGGGCTGTTAATAGGAAGGGTAAGGTCAACTTTGATGTTTTCGTACAAAAGAAACTAGATGAAAATTCCACGGAAATGTCATTGATACAGATGTTGGTTTATTATTGCTTCCACTGGCCAGAATCGAAGAGCTGATAATAGTGGTCAGGATAGAGTGGGAAATAAAGGTTGGGTGCTGGATCCGGCCATTAGGTGGGAAACAAAAGAGCCCACCAAGAAGCGCCTCATCGAGAGAAGAAAAAAAATCTCATGTCTTCTGAACCGCAAGCAGAGCTACAATGAATATAATCAATAGGTAATTGGGTTATATTTTGGAGCAGGAGGTACATCATTGTCTCATCTCATGGATTTTTTCAAGAAGCATAACCTAACAAGAAAGCGTTTGATGTCTATCTATCTTAAGGTACTTAGAAGCTTTGTTCTCAGTGCGCGTTCAGATAGTTCTCGAACTCATCAGAACTGGGACAGAAAATCCCGAGGCGTTCCGGAACTCGTGGGACCGCGTTCTGCACTCGAACAATTTCAGAACTTGTAAGTGGAATAACCTGCGTTGTTGTTTGTAACAAACTCTTTGTCGTCGTACCTTGGCACAACTTCGTCGAACAAATTTGAGTTTCGTGGATGTAGACGAGATCCAACTACAACTTCAATCTCGTCCTCGTCGTCTACAAACCATGAAACTTCACCACCATCGTCGAAACTATCGCTTTCCTTACTTGACGAGCTACTAGTTGATACTTCGATGAAGAAATTCAAATGAAGAACAGCGAACAACAGAATAAAGCGAAATTTATTAGGGAAAATTACAGGTACACGCGGCAACCAAAGCTGAAGAAAGCGTATTGTTTACCCCACGAGCTCCGAAAAAATGTGAAATGCGTATGCGTTAACAACGATCTTGCGTTCGAGTTCTGACAGTTCCAAAAAAAATCGGGCACTGTTAGAACCGTTCGGAACTCGGCGTTCTGGCACTGCAAACGACAAAACTCGATTGCGCCTGCCCAGAACCGTTCCGAACTGGCAGAACGCACACTGGGAACGAAGCTGGAGATTGGTTAGAGGTGTCCTAGGTATTATTCAGTTTTTCGTAAATTCACGGTAAAGTCAACACCTCATCAAGGCCGTTTCATCCACAACGAAAAATGTATTAGACTGTATTTACTACATCTGCGTATCAACCAACATCGTAAATCATGAATTTTGTGTACGAAGCCAGTAATCTATTTCAATAGGGTAGCCCAGATAGGGCAGATCGCCGAATAGTAGTAGTTGTTATTATTTAATCTTCGTATTTAAAAAAAAAAAAAAAAAAAGTTTATCTCCCTTCCCCTCTCAAAATTTGTTAATCTACGTTTCAAGATATGTCAAAGCAAAATTAAATAAAGAAATACAATGAATCGAACGAGACCACCCGAAGTATCGTAGGACTGATGGTGCTCCAAAACGGTTTACGTGTAAAAACGCTGCAAATTATTTCACAAAGGTTTATTATTTTTTCAATTGAGTATGATCATAGTTTTAGTTGGCTAGCGTACGTCATAAGGCCCGTCCACACTCCTCGGCGTATCCTATTTCGAGTTACCACAACCTATACTTCTATAATTATATACGCATGTTTATATTTCTCGATTTGAGCTCCAATCTATTCAAATAGTTATTGCCTTAATAATATCATTATCTAAGCACGTACGAAAAGTCGAGAGGATATGTTATTAAATATGCGTAGGAAAAGCTTTGGTATTAACACACAAATATGACCTTGAAAAAACATATTCATGCCTCGAAGGAACGCCGGCGCCCGCCGTACCCACCACAAGGTGCCGCGGCGCCGGCGCCTCCTCTCACTCCACCGCCCGCTCACCCCCCCTCACCACCCACCGTGACCCCCTGCCAAGCGTGCCAGGCGTGCGCGCGTAGAAAAACACACTTTTTTGCCCGTTTTTGGCCCATAGCATCTATGCGAGTAAAGCGATCGGGATGGTTAAACGTTAGGACCAACTAGACCCCAAATGGAGTCTATGTGCGAAAGAACGGGTTTTTTAAGTCAATTCTTAGGCCTTTTATGGCCCGGACGGCGGACGGCGAACGGCGAACGGCGGACGGCGGACGGACATTTCAAATTTGGATTCTACGCACCTTGAAACGTAAAGTGACAAAGTTTGAGGGGGGGTTATAAAAATTTTTTGCTACACGATCACATAGGCTTATTATTGGAAATAATAAACCAAAAAGTAGAAAAAAGTGTCAGTTATGAAGCATGATCGTATGAGCAAATTTTCATTAATTATCGTGTTTTATTATGTGACATGGTTTTGAAATTTGAGCAATTTGAGTGCAACGAAATCGTTAACCACCAGTTTAATGGCAAATAAACTTGTTCTAAATAATATTCTACGATTCAAAACAGATTTTGGATTTTTTGCAATTTTTGATTTTTTTAAATTGATTTTGCAGCAAATATTAATGAACATAGTGGATTTTTCAGTATAATTTTGTGAATAATTTTTTAATGTTCTAGTTCATGATTGATATACATCTTTTGAGTGAAGTTGTCCTTAAAAATATATATTTATATGAATTTATCATTTTCAGCCGTTTTTAAAAATTATCGATTTTTTATCACTTTTTTAAAATTTGAGCAATTTAACGTAGGTACTCAAAAATTGCTAAATAGCTAACTCAACCTTTCAGTTTTGATTTTGACTGTAAATTTTTTTTTATCCTTGTCAATAGCTTCATTTTCTACAAAAAATCGTTGAAAGTCAATTTTAATATTAATTGTGAATATTAATACTACTTTGACATGCTAGAGTAGGCTGAAATTCTGCCAATGCTACTCATGCGCTTCCAGATTCAATTGACCTACTTATGTTGAAAGCGGGTTAATAATTCAAAGGTAGGTATACATAAAAAGGCATAGGTTTGTAGAATTATGCCATTTTATTGTGATGCGTAAGAATCTGAAAGGTAGAATTCCTGAGATGGATTCCTGATTATGTAAAACCTGCACGACCGCTCGGTCTCGAAGGTGGGATATATATTGTGCGCCGTACCAAGTAGGCATTTGGAGTGAGTTCAATACCTACCACCTACATATTATTAAGAAGAATTATTTGTCTGTGAATCAAGGTTGATTCACCTCAGGCCTTGTTGAGTTAGTTTTTGAATTTTGGTTTTGAAAATTTTATCAAAATGCAGCTTTGAGAGAAGAGAAATTGATATATATCTTGAACTTAACCCTTAGAGGTCACTCTGGGGTCAAAATTGACCCCATCGAATATATTTTGTATGATTTTTGGGCTTTACAATTTTTTTTAGCCAAAAGGGATATTTTGTAAATTTGGTTGGTAGCTTTGGCTAGGCGAGGAAGTGATAACATCTGGCAGTATACGTTGTGACCTCTAGCTAGAGGGTTGTGAATCTCTTGTGGGACACTTTTGACCCCAGTGTGTCTTCTGCGTTCCTAATTTTGTTCTGTTGGGGTAGCCATTGACCCCAGTGTGTATTTTGGATTTCCTCACAAGGTATGTAAGTCAGATAATATCATAATTCACTTAATTTTCTCAAAGAAAATAAGCATTTTTATAATCTGGTAGTCAGTAGGTATTTCTTTTTCTGGACCACTCCAACTAGGTGACTCAGGTGAAGATTCTCAACTGGGTAAATGTGTCTAGTTGATGGGCTATCATAGGTCAGGGTTCATTTTGGTTCAAAAAATGGGTTGGGTTTTGCATTTGTTGCATCTATAGGTAAGTAAATCCATAAATATATTTTTCTTGTAACTCTCCTGTTGTTGGAATGCTTGGATACCCTGAAGAGCTAGCTTCCTCGAGACCTGCTGAACAAGTTGTACGTGGGTACATTGCCCACGGCAATGTCTTTGGCTACATTTTCCAAAGATCTAATGATAAAAAGACGAGTAGGTCTTGTATGAGAAGTGCACAGTCATACCCTAACGACTTGTGCAAAATGCAATTACTTATAACAAATAATGATACTACCTACCTAATAATCCCGTCGTGTTTTTAAAAACTACTTCTAAAAATACATTCATATTCCGTTTTTTATGTGTGCCTATTGCTAAATATAATCCTGCAACTACCTTTAATTATTTCGTCATAAAAAATTTAAAAAATTAGATGATAAAAAATTGAATGCGGAATAAAAACAGTGTATCAGTTTAGGTTAGAAAAAAGGAAGAGATGTGAAAAATGGGGTAAGTTCAAGGTACCGTGAAAACATTACTATTTAACTAACAACGTTACAGTTTTTTCTGACTATTCGACAGATAGTCAGCTTTGATAATTTGCTTTCAATTATTGTGCATCGTCAGAACCAAATTTTTAATGTTCATATGCCCAAAATTTTGATTTTTGAAAATTTTACTAAGAATGGTTTCAAGAACCACGAATAAAATATTCAATTCTAACTTAATGTATTCTATTTCTTGTTTCTATGCGTAGGTAGGTTAATTTTTGAATTTTTTAAATAGTTAGTTGTTGGGAAACTATTTATTGAGTATAATATATAAATTAAAATACATTTAGGGTCAATTTTGACCCCAGAGTGTCTACCGTGTCACAAAAAAAAAGGTGTGACCTAGGAGGGTTAATACATTGTGTAGGTAAGAAGTGCTGAAAATATAAATCTGGTTTACAAACAATTTTCATGCACACGATTCGGTCGATAGAGTAAGATTCCGCCCACCAAAACGATTTCCAGCTCTGGGACCGAACAGATCAATATGTTACAAAGATTTTCCGTTCTCGATGTGGATTGAAAACGTCTGAAGGAATGTAATTTACTCCAGAATATTGGTCAATAGATTGCGGATTTATTGGAAAATCTACGCTTCTCTCCCTCTTTTATTAATGACAACGTACGATGTAAAGTCCTCTTGTGCCAAGTTGGTGTTTTTGCTACAGTCGCAGAAAATAATTTCTTATCGTATTACGTTCAGAATTGTCAGCAGTTAAATTTTTCGCAAGACATTACAAAAGAAACAAATAGATCAGAGCCTCTACCAGTTGGTACTTATCTCTTTAAAACAAAACACTTATACATGCCCATTAGGATTGCTTTCAAATTTCTCCCTCCTATTTTTCAATTATTCGCCTAATTGACTCTAAATACATCAGCCTGGTTATGTTCCCCAATAATTTATACATTCAAGAGTTGAACCTCAGTTATTACTTCAAAGGAAAACAAATGTTAAAATTCATACTTCTAAGGCGATTTATTTCTCGATATTCCCTCCATTCTTTGCTGTGAGTTAATATTATTACAAGTCTCCACAGGCAGCACTATCTTCTTAAGTCTTAACGAGAGAAATTTCCTTCCCGTATGTTCCAATATTTGTTTGTTAGTTATTAGTCCAATGACTGATTTTGTTTGGATTTCATGACCTAAATCATACACTTTCTTGTTTTTAATTTTGTAAATGCATGTATTCTATAAGCATTGTCACAATTGAAACGATTAGATTGGAATTGTTCACGAAGGAAGCTGAATTGGATTGGTGATTTTAAACCATTCCTCAATTAAACCTCATTCTTTCTGTTGTAGTTCTCAATTTACTTTCATCTTCTAAAGTTATTTCCCGATTCAGCGAATTACTGCACGAAGAAAAGCTATGTGACATTTCAGATCGTTTATTCTCAGTTATTTTAATGGGCGATGTAATGAAGAACGGCTTAATTTATGTAGGGGTCATTAAGGTAATAGATTCCTTAAAGGTGGGAGCAAAGATAAACTTACTACCTACTCTGGCCGGCACAGTTTGTTGTCTGATGAGGTTTTACTACAATCGAAATTGTTCGAGCTAGGAACAATAAACTTCGTTGGCATCCTCTAGTTGTCCACTCCATTTAACTTTAGAATCCTCTTGATCCGTAGATCTTCTATCACTCCTTTATAAGCCTCACTGGCTAACTAGCTCTAAAACATTAGGAACGAGTAGCTTTCGTGTGTTGTGTAATCAACCTGCCAGGTGAATCGGGCAGTCGGCGGTTAGTTGATTTATATAAACACCCATTCGCATCCTATTCCGTTGAGTTAGGCGAACAAAGCGTTTTCAACTGAGGCCCATCGAGACTTAGATTGAAGAAAAACATTATAGTATAGAAAATAATGTTTATGAAAGATTATAACTAATGCAACATAAAAGTGAATAACAAAATATTGGTGGCGAATCACAATGTAAAAATTTCATTGGAGAATCACTTTTTCATGTGGATATTTTCAAGAATTTACCTGCTTAGGAAATAATCAGTGAGATTCACACGAGTTAGGTAGTTACACTCTTGAAACTTATGTACGAATTTATTTTCAACACCTAATTGACGTGTCAACCTGTGAGGAGAGCAATAGTGACACATTCAACTCAAAAAGAATGCAACAGTGTTGAATCTGTTGAGATAATAACATTATTGATTTTTTAGGCCGGGAAACAGTGAAAATTGTATGTTTCATTTTTTAAAGACCAAAAAACTGATAAAATGTCTGCTAAGTAGTGTGTGGCACTCCTCCTACCCGTAACATGAATCTATTCATGTTTTCAATAGGTTACTTTGGGTTTTAGCAAATTTTGTCGATTTTAGGCAATTAAAATATGATACTTGATTAGGATGCTGCGAAAGTAGGAAGCAATTGAGTTAGTTGGGGACCATCTATAGTCCAAACCGATCAATCTCTAAAAATGTCATCGAAATCAGATGTAAACAATAGAAGTCCTGCTTGTTACAAGGATTTAACATTCGTAAATGCGCAGCAGTTACTAAAGATATGATTGAGATAAAATTCATACGGTGAAATCAAATCATAATTTCCCAACCATCGTTCAAGTTTCAGAGATTGGATGAGTTGGCCATGAAAAATGACGCTGAATGGATTTTCCGTGAGCAAATGGGCAGCAGAAAATATCAATTTCTTAGTGAAGAAATTGATAGAGGATCATCTTCAGCATAACCCGTTTATTCTCGGAAAGTTTCATCGAAATCGAATGGAAACTGTAGAACTCATGCTTGTCAGAAGTGTTTCACATTCTCACTTGTGCATCAGCTATTGATGATACGATCGTGTTAAGTTTATGTGAGACGAATGAATCGTATTTTCCTAACTCACCTCCGAAATATGCAAAAACGTGAGAAATTAGGCTAGATGTTATGTAATGCCCATGCGCAGAGTGGAGTAAGTGTTGTTCAGCGAGCAATAAAACTGATAGGAGACTATCTATTGGCGATTTCAATCACCGTTGGCGCGCTGCGATCGCTCCCAAAATGGCAGCCACAAGCGGGATAAATTTGAATCGGTTTAGGGTCTTTTAAGGGAAAACTGATCATTTATCACATCGATTTACATTATTAATCCAAAGTAAAGTCGTTTGTTCTTGTTACTCCTGTGTGCAAGACAGAAAAATACATAAACAAGTGGAAGAAGGTTGTTGATAAAAGAAAAGTTTGTCGGTTTCTTGCTTTTCCTATAATTTTTTTAGTAGGTACCATCTACCTATGAGTCTACTTCTGGTCATTTTTCTGTACAATGTAGGTATTACAAAATCCCGAAATTCCGGTGAATGTGAATTAGGAAATGCCCAACGCACACACACACACGCACGCACGCACACACACACACACACACACACACACACACACACACACACACACACACACACACACACACACACACACACACACACACACACACACACACACACACACACACACACACACACACACACACACACACACACACACACACACACACACACACACACACACACACACACACACACACACACACACACACACATATATATATATTTATATATATATACATCGAATGTGGTGTGTTTCAATGTGACGGCCCGTGAGCAGTTATCAATTATTGAGATGCACCTACCTAGCGATGTGAGTATTCGGACCACTGATTTACAAACTCCAAGAGGACGAATTAACACTTGGAAATTAGTCAACAACAGATAGGGAATGAATTTACTAACGATAAAAGGAGTGAAAAGAGAGGACGAGTTTCAATATGTATAACCTACAAGTCCGTTCAATAAACGAAAAAGTCACGGAGGAAAGATGAACTTACAGTTGGTATTTAACTTCTTAGTTTTTTGGTCTACTCTTAGTATGTTCGAGATTCCAACTAATGGAAATTAACTAGTTGGAATTTCAAAAATCGGCTACGTCGTACTAATCACTAGGTATGCATCACACAGGAAAGTAGGTAATACCCAATCGTCCTACCACCCTATTGTCAAGCTGGTGTCTGTAGCTAACCCGTAAACTTATTTCAATAACGGCTCTCTTTGGGCTTCATGGTTGCAATACACTTAATTATTATTGGTATTTGCCTTAAACGCACCTTTCAGTAGCATTGTCAATTTTAGTTTAGTGAACAACCAAGCACTGGAAAATTTGGAACATACGAGCCTGAAGATAAAAGGGGAAGAGATTTAAACTACTACCTCTAAACAGATAATTTATAAATAATTATAGGTAAGTACCTGGAAATATAATGCTCTTACTTTTATTATGTTTTTACACTTTTTAACCCATTTTCAACGCCCTTTCCCAGGCAAATCGATGGTCTACTTGTTCTTTTGATCCAAACTGATTAGTTATTTAAACATTTCGTATTCCTCTTTTGGGAAGATTAGGGAAGCAAAATAACATATTGTCACCACTAGATTTGCATCCGAATACGCTGCAGTACGATTTATTTGAGTTTGTAGTAGTGACCAAAGGAAAACTGACATCCAAACGCAAGTAACCTGTTAGCTGCTATTCCGGGTGAAGCCGCTTACGAGAGTTTATTTTTTCTGTCACTGGATTTCGCATCCTTAATTGAAATTGCCAATAGCCTAACCCGCAAATTACCTGATGATTTTATCAAAATCGAATGAAAACTATAGAAGTTAGGCGCGTTGCAAAGATTTGCAAACAGGGCCAATTTTATTTTAATTTATTATTAAAAAATAAAACTCCCCTCGATGGCGGGGGGAGCACACAATTAAATTAATACGGAAAATACTAAATGAAATGAAGAGAGGAGGTCTCAGGTTCAGCCGATACCTACCCTAGGGACCAGGGAAGTTGTAGGAGGAGGAGGGAGAGAGGGATGAAAGAAAGTACCCCTATAATATGACCACCAGTTGAGGTAAGAGCGTATACGACGCGTGTGGTAATACTACGGAGCACTCTTGACGAGATGCCCAACTCTATTAACCCGTGGTACTTCTCCCTCAACATACCCCCCACCAGGACTCGGTCGCAGCCATGACCATGGTGTTATTAGTTGCCACTTCCTTTACCTTACATATAGCTTGCCGCAGGTCATTTCTATACATACTTTCTTATCTTAGCCCGCCAGGTGTGTTTCATATCCACGCTGCCATTGACAACTTGGACAGCCAGGATTATGGCAGACTCATCGGTCTTGACGGTAACGATATCCGGCTTCCTGCCCCGGTCCCTTGGCATGTGATACCTATAGTACATCCAAACCTCTGCGCTGTATGACAAAGCCCCTTCTATCTGCTTGGCAACCGCATTGTGACGTAGCATGCAGCCAATCAAAGTCCAGGGACACTGCTCCGCCCTATTATACAGGTTCTTATTTTTACTCCGACAGGAACGGCAAGCCCCGAGCCGATCTCTTCAACGGAGGGCGTAAAAATGGCAACAGTAGTGGATCCCAATGCCCTCTGAAGCCTATTCAACCCCCTGGGAAGAAATTAAACACAGACACAAACACACACTTCGATTTTACTTTTTTAGAAACACGTTTAGAAACAAGAGTGAATTTATAAGTAAGTACCTTCCTACTTATTCATTTGTCATACCGGTTCATAAATACCTCATGGAGAAATATTGAAAGGTGAAAATATCATTTACGAGATACATATACATATTTATCTATATAAGTCAATGTTTTTCAATGATGTGGAAAAAGTGAGTGTGAATTCTGTTATAATTTAACTACTACAGGTAATGCGAAAGTATTCGACAGAGAGGTGGATACTAAACGCAGTTCGAATTTTCTATTTTAATTCCACTCCGAACATTGCATTCATCTGAGCTTAATTTCAAGTAATGTATTACGCATGATAGAGGTGATATTTGATGTAACTGAATATTCATGGTGGAAGCAAAAAGCCAAGTGAATATTTGAGGCAAGAGGGGTTTTAATTCATCTGAATTTTAAGGTTCAGAGAAAAACACAGGCACATTGATGCTCCATGTGTAATTTGGGAGAGAGGGAGGACATTGTAAACTTCGTGGAAATCTGCCCAATCCTCTCAGATTTCCGAGTGAGGCTTTTTGGGAGAGCTACATTTTCAAGGGAAGAGACGATAGCGATATTAAGCAAGCCAAATTTTAGTACCTTGGGAGAGTACTGCTCAATTTCGTTGAGGTATAAATGGGAGTTGATCTCCGAATTAATTTACAGAAATAATATTCGTGTGTAAATTTCACTTGTAACCATATTGTTGAAACTAAAGTTTGAAACCCCTTAAATCATAGGCTACGTATACATAGAGAAGGAGATTATATATAAAAGGCAAATGTATAGCATCATTTATGTTGAAATTGGAAGCTGGCAGATGTTCCTTTTGCTTATAATTTAGATACTATTTTTGTATTAATTCTGGTAGTCAGTACTGAGTTTATTCCTTAATAACTGCCTTAACAACACCTCCATGTTTCATTCTAGAGCCATTAAAAAAAAAAAAAAAAAAAAAAAATTATTAGAGATTAAATTTAATTTTTGTGGAAAATTGTAAACAATATTCTTATGTTGTGATATGATTTGAGCCAAACCCGGACATGGCCTATGGCTAAGCCGTATAAGGGTATATGTAAAACAAATGTGTATGTATATGTGAACTAATTTTTGAAAATAATTGCCTTGATTGATTGAGTGAATTGAGTGTGAATATTGTTATAATTCAAGTACCACAGGTAATGCAATAGTATTCGGCAGAGAGGTGAATACTAAACGGAGTTTGAATTTTTTATTCTAATTTCACTCCGAACATTGAATTTATCTGAGCTTAATTGCAAGTAATGTATTACGCATGATGGAGATGATATTTGATGCAACTGAATATTCATAGTTGAACAAGGGAGCTAATGAATGTCTATTAATATAAACATAAAGGCATCTTGGTCGTGACTTACCTAATGGATGATCTTGCAAGTACTAGGAAATTGATTACCCCCACCCCCCTTCTCTTAGTCCCAGTAACTGAAAACCACAGTCACATTAGTCTGCCTCAGTTTCAATTTGTGTATTGCTCAATAATAGATGATTCCAAGCACTCGACAAGAGAGAGGACCTTTTAAATTCCCTCCTCAAAAATAGTTGGGTTCTTATGAAAATAGGAATTAGAATCCGAAGAACGAATTAGCCTGTTGCCCAGAGCCTTCCTCGCAATGCACATTACCATAACTCACAAAACAGATGTTCTGCCTTCTTTAGCGTCCTTATCACTCACGCTGATGGCTGAAATTGAGAGATTTTAATAATATTGTTGTGTACCCATTTGAAAATAGGAATGATGATCCGTGGAAAGGTTTTATTCTGCATAAAACATCTAAGAATGAATAAGTTAACATATTTTTTGTGTTTCTTCAAATATGTTTCATACTATGAAAGTGAATCATTTCATACCTATGAAAGTGAATAGAGTAATATTAGATTATTCATAATTTTCTCAAAATTGATTGTAATCCTGAAGATCAGTGGTAGTATTAGTGCCCTAGAATTCATTCAGGGGGATTTCTCAAAGAATTATTTTTCTAACAGCGATAAATCGAAAAGTCCCAGTCATGCAGCAGGATTGTAAACGCCTAAAAAATTCCTAAATTATCGTATTGTATTAATGCGAAATTGTCTTAAAGCATGCATTGAGTAATATGAACTTCATCACTATGAATTTTAATGGAAAAACACTCCTTAGTTTGCTGTTTAAAAATAGGTTTCGGATTTTAGCTTTTTGTTGATTTTATCAATTTTTAAGCACAAATGTGATCGATGCTAAAAAGTTCCAGTCATGCAGCATGATCATTTGAGCGAATTTTCGTAAACTATCGTATATTATAGCAATACACTGTTTTGAAATTTGAGTACTTTGAGTGTAAAGATATTGTTAACTATAAATTTTATTACTCGAACTCGATTTAAATAATATTTTGTAATTCCAAAAAGATATTAGACATCTAGATTTTTTTTTACAGTTTTTTTCGGCTTTTAATGAAATATAAACTCTCGTTAGGATTGAGCTGAGTATTCCGTTCTTGCTCCGAAAAAGCAAGCTTTCCAAAAGAAAGGATGAGCTTGTTGGCATGCAAATTTTGAGCATATTAAATTGTTCAAATTTCAAAAAATGTGCTGAAGGGATCAGTAAAAAATCGTTAAATTTATATATATATTTTAGCAGAATTGAAAAAAAAGTTTATCATCAATAAACTAAAATATTACAAAATGTATGCATAACATCATGCTGAAAACGTACTTGAATTTCCTTAATATTTACTGAGAATCGATGAAATCTGCCCAAAAAGCTAAAACTCCCAAATTTGTTTCGTACTGCAGAATATTATTTAGATTGATTTATTGTTTGCGATAAAATTGGTAATTAATTATTTCTTTACATCCAAAGTGCTCAAATTTCAAATCGTATCGTTATAATATTCGATAATTTACAAAAATTCGCTAATATTATCATGCTGCATAAATGGAACTTTTTTATATTGTTTTCAGTAAAGATTTGTAGATTAGAATCAAATTTTCAGCATAATTTAGTGCATACATTTTCGAATATTTTATAGTTTAGAGTTGATAAACTACATACGAGTATTAGTCTTCTAAAAAATGTGAATTGAACGAATTTTAGTAGTTTCTTTTTCATTTTTATGGCATTTTGTAGGACATTTTCTGGAGTTTGACCAATCAAAAAGAGATGCTTAACAAACTCATCTTTCCTTATGGAATACTCGACTTTTTGGAGAACGATCAGATCTTTTAGTCTCAATCCTAAGGAAAGTCATCTTCTGAAATGGCTCATATTTAAAATACATACCTATATAGCGAAAAATCCGTATTTATGATTTTTATCCACAAAAGTCACTTTTTCCACTCGAACGTGTCGAATTGTGATACCCTGTTCAGTTTTTTGTATACTACTGATACAGGTCTTTGAAGCCAAGATGTGTTGATAATCCGTTTCCAGATTATTCAGGGAGACTGATCATTCGATTTTGGTGGGGTGTTACGTATTTTATACCAACTAGTGAACAGGAGTGACCGAGTAGTATACAATGCTCTTGGGAGCACAAACCCCAAGTTATTTCCATCTCCATTGCTTCCTCAGTACCGAAGGTGGGGAAACATTCTGTTCGTGAAAGAAGTAGAAACAATTTTTGTCCCCCATCAAAATCAAAATTTCCACTTGCTTTTTGCGTTTCAGAGCTTGCTGATCAATTTCGGTTCCAAGTCTGTCTGTCTGTCTGATGTCTGTCTGTGCTAAATCTTTGTCACGCCCAAAACTATACCGATTTTTAGTCCGATTTCGATCAAATTTTCAAGGATTGTGCTGGTTAGTTTTCCTAGACGGTTCCCTATAATCGTCAATGCTGTCTGATTTACTCACTTGTACTCATGCGTAAACAGGAATTTCTCATAACATCGATTTCTCATCATCTGTTAGTCCGATTTTCATTTCCATTTCCAGTTGGTGGAGTAATGACCATTGCGCATGCGTGATATTAATATCAGTTGACACAGGCAAAACTCCGAGTCTAATGGAATGATTTTGATGAAATTTTCAGACTGTGCGGGTAAGCTTCTCGAAGGTCCCGTCGAAGGTCGCCGCAAATAGTAGTCTGTGTGCATGCGCATAGGTACGTTAATTTTTTATATCGTCGATTTCTTATCATCTTTCGGTCCGATTTCATTCAAACTCGGGGAGTATATGAATATATAATCCAAGAATATCCCCAATAATATATATGAAATATATCGCAATTGGTGGAGTGATATAGCTATAACGAATGTGCAAAACTAAGACTGATCGACAAAGACAAAACACCGAGACTAATGGACCGATGTTTATGAAATTTTCAGAGATTGTGCGGCTTAGCTAGACGGCTCCGTATAAATTTCATTGCTATTGGAATAATACTATTCTGTTCGCATACTCAAACGTTTATTTCTTATAACGTTGATTCATTATCATCTACTGGTGCGATTTCGTTCAAACTCGAGAGGTTGTTGGGTCCATGATGATGCCCTTTGTATTTTATTGCATTTGCTCAAATTATAACTATAGCATATAAGCAAAACCAAATTGGACGGCACTCTGAGAATAGTGAATCGATTTTGATAAGATTTTTAACTATTGTGTGGGTTAACCTTTAGATAGTTTCCGCACATGCAAACATGAATTATAATTTGCATTTTAGCGTATATTGCATGTATACTGCTATATTTTTCATTCACTCATTTCGAATAGTACGTACTTTTCTTCACCTAATTTTATACACGCTAGTTACAATATGTGAGGAAGCTAACTGCCCATCCAACTTGGCAGCTTTTTTTTTCCAGCGCTAGTTTGATTTTCTTCTTAATAGTCCCAGTGCATCCTTTCATATGTTGTATCTATGAGCCTCAATCTAAATGTATACAGAAGGATGGGGGGAAAAAACGAATAAGTGTATTTGAAACAAATGACCCAACAATGACAACTATTTTGAAGTAGTTTGGCTCGCAAATGCTGACAGAAGCCTGGAGAATTCGTCAATAACTTACTGAAAGGAGACATCGGTTCCTTGATTGAGTAGATAAGTAGTGGTCGTATTGAAACTAGTTTTACTACTGTTGTTTCTATAAGAGTGCTCCCGAGCGCGCGATTCTGGTGACAATCACAGTTTAGCTATTCGTTGTCAAACCTCGATTCACCAGTTTCGGTCGCAACCAATTATTTTTCGCGAAGTCGATTTTATTGGTGTATTTTCGAAGACACGCATTGAATACTCTCAAATACTCATTGCAATAACTCTCGCTCTCTGCAATTTCATTTATTGGTGAGTGGAAGTAAGTCAACCATTGCCACTGACGAAGGTTGACTGAAGAGAGAACTGTGAAGGATAATCATACTGAAATATCACATCATTGTGTGATAAAGATACATACCTAGCTATTTATTCAATAAAAATCAAAGAACATTAATATGTAATTGGTACAAAATCGGAACTTTAGCTACTCGCAAATGTCGCTGGGTAAAATGCTGACGATTTGCCTATATTTTAAACGTAGCTCCAAATTCTGTCAAGGAAACGCGTATACGTTTACATAATATTACACATACTCGCTTTTCTTCCGACATGGTTTGTATCCTCCTTTAAAAGCTCACTAAAAATTGGTTTACCACCGAAATGGCTTATATCCATCCGTTATATTAAATAAACTCTTTTTCTATCGAAGTGGCTCTTATCCATCCGCTACTGGTATGTTATTGGATCATTTTACATCGAAAGGGTTTATATCCAAACTAATATTTTCTGCTTCTAATTCGAATGTGATTCATCACCCAACCAATAGAGGGAAACACTAGACAAGGCTGTAGAATAAACAGTAGTAAACGACTCTCACAACAGGTGGCGTCGCCATCACTCTTGGGCACCTGTGTTCATCACTGGGCAGGGCTTTTCATCAGTATTTCGGCTGACAGAGTTTTTGGAGGGCGGAGAAACTATTAAAAACCATATCAGTCATAACGACTAGTGAAGAATACGATTGTGTCTATGTGAAGAAATTAGGGAGGGACTGGCAAGTGCTTGACATAAAATCACTCCAAAGTACTTATAATAAAATAAAAGGAATCAGTCAGGCCAAAAGAGTCATCATTACAAAATTCAGAACAAAAAAATCTTCCAATCAATTCACCACCAGAGTTAAATGCCGACTACACTACAGGTTTGATTCAGATACAGAAGCGTACAGCTCTATCGTTAAAAAAGGAAAATCAGAGGAGAATATGGAGGTATTGACAAATCTTTCATCCCCACGTTGTTTGACAAAAGAAAAAAAGAAAGACGTGGAACATCTTCTCGCTTCCCATTTTGGCGAAGAATGGAAAAACATGCCAGACCTCCAGTGGTACCTACCCATACTGAGTACCTACCCACTGAGGCTGAAAATGATGAGGTAGATGAGGCCACGGAATGTAACTGCCTTGACCAAGACTGCGGCGAACTTCGCGTTTAAATACCTACTCAGGTTTTTGTCTTGTGGACTTCTTTCACTTTTTCTTTAAAAAAAAAATGTATTTTTCAGTAGGTTGGATGTGTTGTTTTCGTTCATCATTGAATCTGTTTATTGATAATTAAGTAATAGGACAATATTGGTCAATAATGTTATGTCTATTATAATGTTCTTATCTTCTTAAATGTTAATATTTTCTATATCAATGATGTGTTTATTAGAAAGTATTAATTATGTGTTAATTAAAAAGTTATCCCAACTGTGGAAAGTACCTAGTTTATCATTGGATTTATCTTGTGCTCATTCAATTATAAGTTGTGGTAGGTATCACAGCTACTTTCTGCAAAAGTAGGTAGATACTTACTAATGGCATACAATATTACCCGGTAAGCTTAATTGTTGGAACAGTAGCTGTTTGTTAGTTGCCTTTAATTCGTTCCATGGATTCTATGGCGTCCGTCTGTCAGCGAATTCCATTCCATCCACATTCCCTCGATTCCTTGAGGTTCTCTCCCGCAGGCGGCCTTATTTTCTCATGACAAGGGAGACGACCGCAAATTACTGTAGCGCTCCTAAGCTGAACTCATCTATGAAGCTCTTGGAACCACATTTCAGAATATTCATACCATCTCCTTTGCTCTTTTTTCATTTCTACCCAAAAATTCAGCGTTGTCATAAATGTTATTTTTAAACTTATCTGTCTCAGTAAAATAAATGTTCACCGGTGGTCATAATAGCTAGATATTAATTTAACGTACTGAGAAATGATCAAACTTGGCTTAACTTAATAGGTAGCTAATCTAAATTTACAATTCGGGAATTGGTAATTTCCTATTAATATCTTGTTACGATTGCTCGATTATCAACGATCATTGAACGAAACTTCACTGTAAAATCATGAATATTGAGATGTTAATGGCTAATAATGTTGTAATGGCTAATTTCATTTTTAAACATGGAATGTATGCTTTTCTCTTTGTTATTCCACTCCAAAACTCTTTTATCATACAACTGAGTATACCAGATAGACGCTGTGTCTACAAAACTGTATACTAATAGTATTATATATAATTCCGAACGGTCTTTGAAATTGTGAAGAACTTCGCGGTCCGATTTTAGTGTTAGACTGCTCATTCAAATCAGCACGGCCCCAAGTTTGTTGCAAAAGTGTCGCCGTTCGTCTTTATACCCGCCTTGATCGTGTTCTAGGCGGTCCTTATCAACGAGAGTTGTTTATTAAGTGTGGCGGTAATAACGGTTGCCATCAATTCACGTTAAGTAAGAAACGTAGTATAGTTACTAACATCTAGGAGAGTTATTTCTGAACGAAGAAATTGAAACTGAAGAATTCAGAGGACTTTATATGTAATTCCGAACGGTCTTTATATATAATTCCGAATTAGCACGGCCCCAAGTTTGTTGCAAAAGTTTCAGTAAGTAAGAAACGTAGTGATGGGGTCTTTTCTGATCAGCTGAGTGGGCTAAATTCTTTCCTGTTCACTGAAGGAAGGACTGTTTATTATGCTGTGGCAGTAACAACAGTTGCTACGGTAAGTAAGAAACGTAGTGTAGTTACTAACATCTAGGAGAGTTATTTATGAACGATCTTTGAAATTGTGAACAACTTCGCGGACCGATTTCAGTGTTAGACGGCCCAATTTGGTAGGATCGCTGTCTTTTTCTTAATAGTCACATCGGTGATAAACTAGGTACCTACACATACTTTTTTTCCTACGATTGGCAAATTTCCATTTCTCCGCTCAAGGAAGGTATACACCAAATTCTTCACGGAAGAATTCAAACATGCAGTCCAATGAAGTCCTACAACAAGAACGGGTGCAGCGAAAAGTTCTTCAACTTCACCTTCCAGGATGCGTCTGGCAGGTACATACGAGGTGTTTCCTTTTCGGAAGAAACTTACAATAAAATAGAACCTCTTCAGAGCTGCCTGCTTAAGAACGTTGAGATAAAATACAGCTCCTATAGCAAAGAGCTGGAAATGCAAATAACCTCATCTACGAGAATCACTCCATCCCAAAACGATTTCAATCAGGTAACATATATTTATACCAGCATCACCGATCAACAAACGTCAACACTGCCAACGGTTTAGTGATTTGTGTTGGTCCCGCCGATGTGTGCACAGTGTCGCGCAATGACGAAGAGTTGACACTCTACAAAATCCCGGTTAGGAATAAAACTGGAACCGTCAATATTATCCAATGGGGGAAACAATTCAATTTCAACTCACATGACATCGTGGCAGCACACCTCATTACAGCCAAAAAATTCAAAAATATATTCGAACCTCAAATTGGACATGACACAACACTCGAATCCAGACACAGAACAAGCACGAGCTTTGCTGGAATGGTACCAGACACATCAGGACGAAGACAGCTGTAGCATCTCCTACACACAACTCAACACCACTTCGACATCTACGAGCACTACCGATCAAGATACATTCAACGACATAAAGAAGGAGATAGAAGACACGTACGCGCAGATTCACACGTTTACAAAGAAACGAAGAAGACTCGAGATAGAATTACACCATCATCTCACCATGCCCAAATTCTGAATTTCTCGATTCAACTTTTTGTTTAGTCTCATAGTGGCGAGGATCACCTCAACTGGTGATATTTATTTTATTACATTCCTTACATTTTGATCGTTATGTCCTCTTTTTTAATCATTTAATAACATCGCCTTAGCTTTGCACCAGGTCACATAACGCCGCAAATAGGTAGGACTTATATCGTTACTATAATGTGCTGAGTTCCTGTTAAGTACTACTGTTATACGGACTAGATTAGGGCTTTCCAAGCCCTAACAGGCCTCTAGTAGTATATAAAACTGTAGAGAGGATTGTACTATTACGGGTTAAAAATTCATTACTTGTATAATTCTATTTGGAGCTAGGTGTTAGAAGACTGTCCCTAGCGCGCATAAATTTTGGTTATCACATTTTTATGCAGTCAAGAACCTTAAGCTGTCATTTTCTAATTACTTAGTGTATGTAAGGACTACTTGAAAGTGTCGGAGGATAATGATAAAACAATCAATAAAAGAGTCCAGTCATCAACTGGTTGTTTGAAGGTCAGATGACGTAAAAACGTCATTAATCCTAGTATCATTTACGTTTTATCATTCCCAGTGAAAAAAAAGAAGGAGAATGAATGACTTAGAAGTAATTTATCAAAGTAGATCCTTGGTTTCTCAGGTGGAAAGAGAGTAGGGGGAGATGGGTTCTTATTCAGCTTCTAATTAGAGGCAGGACGAGTCGGAAAAACCGACAACCCTTGGAAATGGTATTAACTAGTTTTTCTCTCTGAATCGTTTTTCAAGCTGATAACTGATGTTGTCTGAGCAACATTTCTGGCGTAGGTATATTTAAAATAGATACTGGGTTTTCAAAAGGATTCTACTTGGCGAAGTCTAAGCTGAATGGCACGGTGATATACTTGTGGCCATTTAATAATAAATTCATTTCAGTCACATGAAACCTTCTCCTAACGACGATAATTGTTGAAATACAAGTTAGTTAATCCCCTCCGTATTAAAGATTACTGCAACGCAGTATCGGTAGCTGATATCGACAGGTGGATTATTGAGTGCTTCAACCCACCACAACCGGCGATAGCCAATTTAAACGCATACAGAAGACCATTAAACGCTGTATATCGGCACTTTAAACTGACAATATTATTCATGAGTATTACTGTTCCCATCGAGAGAGACGTTTTGGTTCATTTTTCTGGCTCTAAACGATTCGCCTGGCAGTTTAAGGCACATGCGGCCTCATGGAAGTTGCCATTTGGCTTAATTTATCCATTGAGGGTTGAAATTCGCTCGAAACGTCCCTTGAATTGGTGAGTTGATCATTAATCACGTAGAATTAAACTAGTTTTATCATAAAAAACTTAGCAACTCAATATGGGATCGTCATACGCATTTGATAAAATCATAGTATAATCCGTTGAAGCAGATGATTTTTTTCAGAGCTTGGTAATTAAATAAGAGTTGACAAGTTTCCGTCATGCAACATGATCATATGAGCAAATTTTCGTAAATTATCGTATATTATAACGTTAAATTGTTTTGAAATTTGAAAACCTTGAGTGCGCAAAAATTGTCAACTACCATTCTTATTGAAAAAAAAAAAAAAAAAAAAACTTTCTAAATAATATTCTGCAATTCTAAAAAGATGTTTGATTCCAAGAATAATGAAGAATAATAGTCCGTAATTGACTAAAGTTTTGTAGTTTTCGAGTTGTGCTGCGTACCCTAAAATTTTCTTTGCGATCTCGTAACACCGCTATCCCCTCAGTTTTATTATACAGATTTTTTAGCCAATATTAGTGAAATTCAAGTACATTTTTTCATGATAATTTTGTACATAATTTTTAAATCTTCTAGTTGATCGTTGATAAACTTTTTTATGACTAAAATTCTGTTTGTTTAGAACTAGTTTCAAATTCGGTTAGTTTAATGTGCTCAAAAAGAGGTGGTCAACGAACTGATCCTTTCTTTTGGGAAACTTGATATTTTTTTGGTGCAAGAATGGAATTTTTATTTCAATCCTAAGAAGCGTTAATATAATTTTCACAAATGTGAATTTAAGAACTCACTGGAACCAAGGTGGCTTGATACGGCTTGACAAGGTATCTTGTCATTTTTAATCAGCTGTCCCAAAAAGAATCCAATTTAAATTTTAGCAATCGAGTTTTAACTTGTACCTAATTAATTTGTCAATCAAGCGTCCCGTTATCTATCTAACCGTTACTAACTACTATATGACTTTAGTTACGATAAACTCTTCCCGACTAACCTTGATGCAGTTAATACGGGATTTTTAATATCAATTTCTGAAGATCTATCTTCACAAATAAAGCCTGATCTGCTCAACCCACCAAAATCTTTTAGGTATCGCTGAATATGTAATCTAAAGTCCTGTACTAGTGAACCGACCCCATCCTCATTCGACGTGAAAAGTTCAACGCATGTCCGGTTTTTCCTCAATTATTACAAAAATGTTTACCCGGGCGATGTCGTTAGGGAAGGAGTAACTCTGAAGGATTGTGTTACAGCCTGTTTTATCTCGGAACTTGTTCGTCAATTTGCGCCCACCCCCGTGGAAATGGTTGGAACCGTTTGGACATTTAAAGCATACAAACTAATTTTCTTTCTAATACTAGCAGTGCTCGATCGCTTCACTCGCTCATCCAAGACTTGAATGTAGACCACATATACATATATATACCATTGGGTACATACATTTCTAATCAACTGTGCCAGTACTGCCAGGGAAACACTATCTACAGCTACATTGGTAGATGTGAGGATCCGATCCGAATTTTGGCGTCATAGGACGAATAGGAAGAGAATTCGCTACAGAGCTATCGCAGCTGATTAGAGTTGTTTTTCAAGTTGTAATCTTATACTCTACCATATCCAGAATATTTTAGAGGCATTAATATTGGGGATTCTAATAAGGTGATAGGGGGACCTAATAGGGGATGCTTCCACCTCATCATTACTAACCAAAAGTCCCACAGAGGCTCAGTATGAAATGAAGATTATGTGAAATTCGCATATGTTAAACTCGCAGTTTATTGGCCAAAATTATCAATTCAGTTGTAATAAATTCTGATATTAATTCAGTGTTCAAAAGTATATCCATGTTCCGATGTGAACGGTTTGTGTGTTGAGTTTGTATAGATGTGTGTGTTTGGTATAATTGTGTGAACTCAAGTTTTACGTTATTGACACCGAACCCGATGTCCGATTTCATCGTTGTTTATTTAGTAAAGCCTCCTGTCTTAGTTATTAATTAGAACTGGTTTTGAAGCAAAATTTAAATCCCCTTAAGATCCCCCTCCACCTTTCCATAAGGGCTGCTACGCTACAATGACTTAGTATCGACACGCCTTAATACCAGAGAAGGATTTAGACCTTCGTATCCAACGTAAAACGCTTAAACTTGAAGTGGGCCTACCAAATGACTGCTGAATAACAATGTCATGAGCGAAACAGACACGTTAGATTACTCGCAGTTTAGCTAAAAGGAAACTGAGGCTAATGTTTCGCCTATTTGATTAAAGAAACTGATTTTTGAAATCGGGTATCTCAAAGACTGTCAGCAGATTCTTTACAAGAGACGACAGCCGGTAACAGAAGTGGACTGACTCCAACGCAGTTTACCTTTATGCTTCCAGGTGACTCCACCACGCCGTTCTGTAGCCACGATTGACAGCTACGTCAAGAGGGAGTTTCGGTTGACGGCTGTTCAATTGTGTGACGGAAACTGACAGCTCAGGGGGAGCCGCCCAGAACCGTTCATCCAACACTAAACCCTACTCGATGTTACCTTTTAGCGAATTTTCGTAGAAAATGAAGCTATTGCAATAGCTCCAAAAATTTTAAAATAAAAATTTTCGAAAATTGAGATAATCCGAAAAACCATCATTTATCGAAAATCATCAATATTGTCGAAAATCCGTTTTGAGACATTCAGAAACGAATCCTAGAGTTTAACATTTTTCACATATATACAATTGAGGTAGATATGACCAGGCTAGTCGATATTTTTTAAAAGGTGTTTAATTGTCCTGCGACGTTTCGGCCCTGGAGCAGGACCCTATTCATGCAGATGAACAACCTATAACAGGAAAAATGTCATGAATTGACATAAGTGTCTATACATCACAGTTTTTATGAGAATATAGTTATAATAACATAGCTATTGGTGGTACTTACAATATTGTTCTTCATTAGTTGATACTAATGTAGTAGGTACATATCACAGTTTCTTGTTTATAAACTATATTTGAAACTATAGGTACAACATATAAACAAGAAACTGTGATGTGTACCTACAACATTAGTATCTACTATTGAAGAACAAGATTGTAAGTACCACCAATAGCTCTGTTATTATAACTATATTCTCATAAAAGCTGTGATATATAGACACTTATGTCAACTCATGACATTTTTCCTGTACAGGTTGTTCATCTGCATGAATAGGGTCCTGCTCCACGACCGAATCGTCGCAGGACAAAAAACCTTTTAAAAAACATCGACTAGCCTGATCATTATCTACCTCAATTGTACAATTACAACTAGTCAGAATCTCACCACAATATATATATATATATATATATATATATATATATATATATATATATATATAGGTGTGTGTGTGTGTGTGTGTGTGTGTGCGTCATTCCAGACGATAACTCTCTTTAGGATTGAGATAAAAATTCCCTTCTTGCGCCAAAAATCAAGCTTTCCTAACAATAGGATTAGTTCGTTTTCCAGCATGTTTCGAGCACATTAATTGGTCAAATTTAAAAAAAGTACTGAAAAAATCACTAAAAATAGCTAAAAAACGGCTAAAAATCGTTAAATTTACATTTTTTTAGCAGAATATTGCTCAAGTAAAGTCTAATAACTATAAAATAAGTAGGTTGTTAATCTCAGTCAACAGTACGTTGTCTATAGCCGAAAGACCTTTTCTTTTTTTTTTTGCTTTACGCTTCCATTTTCTCCCTTCCGTCATGAAATTCAAACTATCCGAGGTTTGTTTCACAACTAGATTAGAATTGGAATTGAACAAAGAAAAATCTCGAAAACTGGTTGAGAATTGTAAATTTTGTGTGTGAGTTTTCCTTCGTTATTCCATGTGAAAATGTACAAGTATATAATAAACCTCTACCATCAACAACGCATCCATCGCAGCAATGCAGCACCATCGTGCAGTTGTTATTGCACCTTGATATGTTTCTCAGGGAAAATATGATCGAAATCATATTTGAATAAACAGAATAAACCCTCATTACCTGATTCTGGGTTTTATCCAATGGAATAGAAATTCGAAAACACAGATGATTGTGATTAAACTCAAATATTTACAGTCAGGAGTTCAAATGATTGATTTTCGGGCATTATAACAAATGTTAGCTTATTCTAAGAGGAATACTGGTCTAGGACCCACTAGCTTGCAGTCAGCCCTCCCTCTCACTTCAAACTAATCCATCTGTCTACCCCCAAAAAACTATTCACGCTAAAGGCGAGACCCTCAGTTTGCGACCACCACCGCCCTCCCCACAACTTGCGGTAGGCTATTCTCAGCGCAAGAACCCGATCCTGGCCCTTTTCGGTATCCAACCGCAAAGGGAACAGTTGTGTTCGATATAACATTTAAACATAAATCCATTGTTTTCTTGAAGGAAAATTGCAAAATTATTGAATAGTGGGAAGAAAAATTCAGTTATATTTTATGAAGAAGGGGGGGGGGGGGGGCTCTCGTCTGCATGTGATGAATTTCGTGAATTTGGAAAATGACTCCAATGAACAACGTTTACGTTTAGTGTGGATTTGCCTCCTGAACTAATAAAACCTTAAATGGACCTTACAAAGCCGGATTACAATTTGACCGTAGCCTCCTACTTAATAGCTGGACATGTAACAATCGCTCCAATTGCCGTACATTATTTTAGAATAATGGAACTTAAATGGTGAACTTGAGAACGAAAAATATCGGATTTATAACACCGAAATGCACAGAGAACTAAGGCGAACTGGTGATTGAGGTTTGAGCTTGGCTGGAATAAGAGGGCAAGTTGGTTGTAAGTGGTAGCTTGATCAGAATAAGCTCTGAGAGCAACGATATTTATGTGGTCTAGTTTTGTACCCTTTCCTGTTTAACCGTCACCCCTTTATGTTCCTTGCTTTCACCTCAAGGTCTGATCATGTTTATTTATAGTACCTAGGTAGGGCGTACTGTACCCGTATCGTATCTGTACCTCAAAATACAATTCCTAAACATCTCTGTGATCTGTCAAAAACTGTAGAACTAAAGCTTGTTACACACATTTTACGTTTGCACATGTGAACTAACGATATATGATACGATATTGATGAAAATCACGATCGGAAACATCAAATCCTCAACCCCCAATTACCCAGTGAGCGAAATCCAGGAAAATTATGCTTAAAGATTTTAAATATTTGGCAAGCACCAAAACCGCACGAACTACGATATGATCATGATAAAATTCACATGGGGCGATAGAATCCCCTCTTCCATACATTCCTTCAAGTTCAAGCGAAATTGGCCAATTAGGCAATGAGAATGTGATGTTACATTTGCGCATTTGCAATAGTTACTAGCGAGTTGGGAGCAATGAAGTTCATTGAGGACCATCAACAGCCTAACGCAAGTCAACACTCGCAAGAAGAACAATCTTGTGCGGTTACGAAGAGATCAAGAGGGTTCCTTCCTTCCAGTATCTTGAAGTAACTTTTAGGCGATCTGTTGTTCACCCAAAATAAGAAAAGGCTCATAAAAAAAGCCAAAGTGGCTATTGGAAGTACACGAGATATACTTTACTAGGGGAAAGTGGACTCATGGGATGCCAAATTCAAACTTTTTAATTTGCTTGTGGCATCAGTGTTTCTGTACGCAGCAGAAGTTTGGGAAATTCTGTATATCCAGGACATTGAGGTCGTGCGGATGTTATTTCTCGAAAGCAAACTCTGTCACAGGAAGTTCCTGGGCACTCCTGTATCTTGAAGCAGATCGACTTCCATTGAAGGTATACAAACTTGAGCGTGCTCTGGGCTTCTTATCAAGAATTCTCAAAATGAGCGAAGATAGATGGCCGCAGTTACGCCTTCGAGAGCTTATATCATTTCACAAAAGTCCTAGAAACTCGATTGACTTTAATCGGGAGACTAAGCTGCTCGACAGTATATTCCAGTCTGTTGGTGTAAAAATAAGTTGGGACGCATTAAAAATCGATCGCAAGAACATCATTGAAGGCTACAAGAACAATTGTAGGAGCCTTGACGTCCAACGGCCGTGGAACTCCGAGTACAACCCATCATTCCGTCACACCCTGGACTATGATGGGAGGCAGGGATACCTTGGGAAGGTGGGGAACATCCATCGAGAGCGACTGATAGCGCAATTAAGACTGGCGACAACAAACTTTGGCATGGGCAAGCTGAAATTCTACCTCAGACGTAACAAGTACACGAAGAAAGATGAATGACCTATATCAAATTGCACTGAGATCTCTCATGCTAAGAGCCTTTGCCCGTAACTTAATATAACTGCCCCTCCCCTCTCTCTCCACTTAACATACTATTCCTCCAGAGGGTATCAATTTATTCCAGAGTGGCATCCATGGAAGTGCAATGAAGTAATACCCACGTTTAAATTAATCACCACTTTTTTTATCCTTGCCTCTAATTTCTTATTTTTGTCTAACTTATTAGTTGTAATTTCCTTAGCATCCATTGTGTATAATTTGTGTAATTAGAAGAAGAAATTTTGATTTGTTTATGATTTGTGGTGTAAGAGAAGTAACCTTCATTCTTCTAAATTTGAACCTTGAAATTTGAAAATTTTGTATGCGCAGTTTTATTCCATTGTTTAATAAACTCCAAACTTTTGTAACAATTATGTAAATGACTTCTACTAATGAAGTGAATTGATTTGATTTGAATGCTGTGCTATGAGATTACTAGTATGAATTACTTCGTCAAGGACAGTAAATATGGTAAACGGCTTGTAAATGTTCCACAGATGTCTCTTGATCCTGACGAGGGTTGCAATTCAATGCCTTGTGAATATTGTATTATTAAGATTTGTATAGTTTCGTTCGGAAGACCATTCTGAATGGGATGGGTTCCGGACGGGATGAGATGAGAACCGTTTAGAACTCAACCCATATTCAGGCATCGAAAACTAGCTAATAGTTTGGTCAGCTTTGAATGTATTTTGATGTTTTGCGTAATGAGTTTTTTCATCAATTTGCAAACTTTATTGGAAATGATACCATCTAACCGAAATTATTTACATTCCTACACCTATTAGTTACATTGATGCCATTAAAACCATTAATTTTCTTGGGAATTTACTTCTTCCAAACTGGTACACGTAATTACAGTTGAGCTCAGATTTTGCCTTATTTTTACAACGCTTTCTAGTGTGCTTTGTCATGGATCACCTGTTCCAGGTTCCATGCACTTCCTCCAAACCTAGCCTTCTTTGTAACCTAGTGGTGCTTTATTTAGCTTTTTTCTGTTATACGGTTGGCTATATTGTTTTGTACCCTTCCCTCTTCAAGGGATCCTTCTGTAATGGGGATTTCTCTACCCCATTCTCTTCTATGAAGCCATCAAAACTAGTTTGTGCCTAGTAAGCCAACTTTCCATTTTTTTTTTTACATTAGATTTTCATTCAGCGTAGTGCTCTTTTTCTTTTTCCTTTTCACCAAGTTTAGTGAAAGTTTTTATTTTCCCTCATTTTCGCCACCTGAGTTGCTTCTGTGTCAACAGCCAGGTTTGAGCATAATTTAATTTTCTTTTTCAGCATTATGCCTTTTCATTTCCATTTTATGTTAATTTCCACTTTCTTAGAGGTTCTGATTTTTCCTTTATTTATCTCCACTGTGCATTTGCCTTTTGCCTTTTTCAAACCATTACAGTTTATTTTTCCCTTGTTTATCTATTTTTTATTTTTCTACTTATTTATTTTCCTTGTTGCTAAGGTTAGTAGGCAATATTTTTCTGGATATATTTGCAGTGGTAGCAGAACTCTGCCGGGGTATTGGGTGTTAATTTCTTCACAATTGGTCACCCATTGTCACATCTTATACAAATAATCTGTACAAATGAATCAATCAGTGACGTCCGAGAACGATGCTCCCTGGTTCCCGCTAAACCAATGTGAAGATGAGCCACCTGAATTAGGGAGGCTAATTCTCCATATAAAGATAAACTTCGTGGGAGGCTATAGAAGAATTTTCTTCTGACCGAGTCGCCCGATCCTCAAGGCGTTCCTTGCTTTCTCTGAAATACTCCATATACCTACATATAATACAGAATTCATGTGAGGTTTAATGTTTTAATTTTGTCAATTTTTTGATTTAATTTTTCAAAAATATAGGAACCTAGAGCCTTTAATCTTGATTTTAAGTAAATTAAAAATTAAAGTCAATTGTTATTGAACATGTGCGTTTGACTATCGTCATGAGAATTACCAATAAAGTCAAAATGCGTAATATCCGAAATACGTGAGACGATAAACGAGAATATGAAACGATATGTTTTTGCTTTTGATAAGGACATCACTTAACTTGACGAAGAAAGCACCGTATGAACCAATCAGAACAGCCCGTGTTAGAAGAAGTGAATATCATAGATAGATCTTCAAGTCCTCGCTCACTACGCTGAAACGGGACGGAAAATGAATACACCTCAACAGGGACAGCCGTCACTTTCTATGCCCGTCCGAGCACAAGCCGCGGGACAGAGCGGTGATGACCAGAGGCAGGCAACGGACGGAAAAGGCCATCGCAGTCGCTCTTGGAACGAAAAACGCCGCATCCTGGCACCGGAAATGTCCTTCCTCAGCTTCCCCTGTCCCGCCCAAGGTGCGGAAGGGCAGGAGGGCGGCCACCGTTAAGAAAAATTAGATGCATACATTTTCGGTTCTGTTCCTAACTAATGTGCTGGGACCTTGGACGATTGGGTGAATTTTTTGCGAATTTCTACCTCCAGCAGGACTGCGAGGAAGTTATACGTGTCACTGATGTATGACGACTGAGAGGTCATGATGGGCTGCAGGTAGTGGTCGACATATGTCGGTATCCGACATATGTATGAGTGTATATGTGTGTATCATTCCACACGATAACTCTCCTTAGGATTGAGATAAAAATTCCGTTCTTGCGCTGAAAAATCAAGATTTAAAAGAAAAAAAAAAGCCTTCTTTTTGTAAAGTCTTGTTATAAACTTGTACTGTCCAAATAAAGAAAAGTTACAAAAAATCAAGCTTTCCAAATGTGCCAAATTGGATGAAATTACGGATTTTGTGGCTGGGCATCTTTTGTACGCAGAGTATCTTATTGGGGGGATATATCAAATTTTGGTGCCGTTGGAGGAAAGGGTTGGAATTTACCGGCTGGTCGAGATTAAGTCAGTCATTTTGTTCGACTTTTGTTGTTTCAGAGACGCTCCCGAGGGAGAATTTAATTTAATCAGCTGATCAAAAAAAAAAAAAAAAAAAAAAAAAATTGAAGTTCTAAGAAATTCACGTTAGCACATGCGTATTGCTACTATTGATTTAATGGCAATGAAAGTTATGAAGAACCCGTATGGGAACTGGGAGCTAATCCGCACAATCCCTGAAAATTTGATCGAAATGGGATTGAAACATAGTAGTTTTGAGTAGGGCAAAGGTTTGCTACAGACACAGACAGACAGGCAGACATCAGGGAGACAGACAAACAGACACGGTACCGTAAGTAAATAATTGATCAGCAACTGGATATTCTGATTTTGGTAGAGGTAGACAAACATTTTTTCTACTTCTCGCACGAACACAAAGCTTTTCTACCTTCGGTAGTGAGGAAGCAGAAGGTAATAAGTTAGTCAAGCTTTAATAATAATAAATAGGTAGGTAGTATCATCTGGTAACAACCAAGAAAAGTGTGAATCTTCATTATCTTCCGCTCATTACAATCATTAGAGTCTGGAATATTATATATTATTATTTAAGGATGAGAAAACCTTTACCTTCTTTCTTGTGATGATTCGTAATAAGGGAAATGGAGTGAAAATCCCTTTGTTCTTATATTATTTCTTTAATTACTTACATTTTTTTGCTCATCAGCTTTTATAAAGACGTTTTGTGAATCATAATTTTTGGCGCGGAAATTTTTTCATATCCGTAAACTGGTTTCAATAAAAGTTCCACAAAGCCAACTCAAAGCTCCTTACTCACATTCATTCGAAATTTCCCATACTACTGGCATTAAAAAGAAAAACGCTCCATTCATGCAACAGAAGAGCGAGTGAATTGTCATTAATTAGGTATTGTTTAATAAATATAGGCATATAATATAAAATTTGAGTAGTTTGAGTGCAAATAAATTATTTACAATTACCAAATATATTTACAAAAATCTCGTTGTAAATAACATTAAGCGATTCAAAAGGAACTTTGAATATTAGGTTTTTGGTTTATTATTTTAAATAAGGAACCTTTGTGATCGACTAAGAAAAACAATTTTTTTAACCCTCCTCCCCTTGAACATTTTTTGGTTTACGTTTCAAGATGCGAAGAATCCAAAAATCGAATTAAAAAAATCCTCCCGATTGCCGTCCACCGTCCGCGGCTTTTCTCCGAAATTAATTGACCAAAATTCTTGAAACTTGCGTTGAAAATCGCATTTGGGGTCTAGATGGTCCTAGCAGCTCGGCATCAATTGGTGTCAACCCTAAAGGGTAGCATTAAAGGGCTAAACATTCGAAAATCGAGATCTCAAAAACTTTCAAGGTAACAGCAATTATTTTTTGCTTGTTAATGATGAATATAATCCCTAAGAATCGATTAAAACCATCTGCAACGCTGTACGTTGAAAAGCTCACTTTCCCTAAGGGCTCGAACATCAATAACCACCTTCGAATTTCAAGTATAAATTCCATTAACAATCGCTAGATAGTGATACTGCAATACATAAAAATTGCCTATCACCTGCCAATATTGGAAGTATCAGGTGATATAGTTCCAATGGAATTTATTCTAACGTTGCGAAATCGATTTTATTAACTATTGTCCGTGCGGAATTACTTACTAGTGAAGTATTGGTACCTAAATGCTAAATTTCATGTAATAAATTCCTCCTAAGTCTACCTATAGGTAGCGGAAGCTTCTTAAGTTTCGAGAGACTTAACGTTTTAGACCATTCTGAACAACTTTCGTTCCGTGACTTTCTGTGTGTTTGTGAGTGTATGTGTGTGTGTGTGTGTGTGTGTGTGTGTGTGTGTGTGTGTGTGTGTGTGTGTGTGTGTGTGTGTGTGTGTGTGTTTGTCGTGTATCTGCAAATCCTTTTAACAAGCTTAATTTCCACAATATTCAATCAATTTCTATGAAATATTCATGGGTGTGGGTGAAGATGAGTTTCGTTGTTCCCAAATCAAAACTTCACTCGGCGCATGCGCAAACTTAAATTCCATCAAGCATTATTTTCTCACGCCGCCATAGTCGATCTTGCTCAAATTTGAAGGATAGGTGAAAGAGATTAGTTTGAGCATTCCTTAGCGATTTCAACATAATACTATCATTAGTAGCTACTGCGCATGCGCAAATATGTGTTCCATTTCAAACGAACCTAATTTCAACAGTTTTCATCTGATTTTGATGAAATTTTCTTGAATGTGAGAGATAGGCTGTAATTGGTCCACTATTAATTCCATACTTCTCAAATCCGTCCATGAGTTTGAGCGTGAGGGTGCTCATTCGTTTCTCGATGTCCCAGAGAGACTGCCCATCAAATGTCAAATTTCTAGGATGAATAGGAGAGAATGTAGCTAAGTTAGCTGATCTGGTTAGAACCCGTCATTGCATTCATCTCTCAATGTCCTAAAGAGGGCCCCTGTAAAATTTCACATTCCTTCGGTTAAAAGGAGTGAATTTAGCTCACTCAGCTGATCAGGAAAGAGCGCATTATTTTGTTCGTTTCTTGACGACTTACTTAAATATCGTTATCCTGAGATCAGGGGGACTACTAAAATGTAGATGTCGCAATGAATTGCATTAATTTTCCCTCTGCAGGTGCCTATAAGTATCTACGTAGGCAGAGTGATGTCAGTCTTCGGATCTGCAATTTGAAATGGATCCCCCTTTGTAATATCAAGAATTCAATATCAGTGCACACTAATCAGCTGTTGGGGCCTCTGAGCAACATTTGTTTTTAATTTACTTATAAAGCTGAACTGAAATGTAGCTCCTTTTTGGAGATCTGGAATACAAAGCATGGAGGGACTCAGATCAGCATCGGAACCTCCGAGGCTAACTTTCCTATTTGACTCACGATGCTGTTATTTAGAAGGAGGTCCTTTGGAACTCATCGGAAACAGTCACGAGGTACGAATGCGCACTGATCAGCTGAGGGGCCTGTGAACCTATATTCTCTTTGCTTCTATCGACCTTTTATTTACCATTTTTACTTGAAGCGTAAAATTGCGGGGTCTTGGAACTGTAGAAGTGTGAACTATTCTCGGAGGCACGATGCGCCTTGTTCCGATCATATATTACATACGGGTTTTAATAATTATAGGCCAATGATCTGCTTAGAAGGGTTATATAACACAGAAATAGTAAACCAGTCTGTGATAATTTGCAGCGTTTGTTGTAGTTTTTGACGATTTATTTAGCAAATATAATTGAAATTCAAGTTCATTTCAAAGCATAATTTTGTGCATACATTTTACAATTTTTCAGTTCATCGTTGATAAACTTTTTGACTAAACCTCAGCTAAAAATAAATATTTAAATTTTTTCAGACGTTGTTAGCCATTCTTATTGATTGTCTCAGCAAAATTTTTAAAATGCAATCAATTTATTGTACTGAAAAACTGCTGGCGATCAATCCTATAGTTCAACCTTCAAAGATTTTTTTTTTTTAATTTTTTTTTTTTTTTTTTTTTTTTGGCGCAAGGACGGAGTTTGTATCTCAATCTCTCAGAGAGTTATAGACTTGAATCAAACACACACACACACACACACACACACACACACACACACACACACACACACACACACACACACACACTGTGGCAGTCCCAAAAGTTACCCCCCCCCCCCCCATAACTTTTTTTCACAATTTTTGAGATATCGGGATGAATCTTGGAGACCGTTTTTGGGGTGTCTGATACTAAGTTTTAATCCTATAAAGAACAGAAAAAATCAAAAAGTTTTTGGACTACCCTATTTACCCTACGAAGCTGAGCTGTGGAACAGATAGAATATGATTTTCACTTCCGAACCACCCGAATCAGCTGATTAACTATACTAATAATAATAAGGATCTGTTTAAACATTGTAATAATAATACTGCTCCGTTCAACCGTTGGTCCCCCCCCCTCCCCCCCCCGAAATTCTTATCGAACTTCACATTCCATGTGAAAACTAATCTACTTGGAAGAAAATGTGCTTAATAAGTGGCTCACTACGTGAGTACTGATCAATATTTTTTTCACATCAGACAATATTAATAATTTAAAACAACATAAGAAAAATTATGAAGCAATGAAATCGTAATTTTCCAACTATGTACGAGTACTTCTGAATTTGAACGAAATTTATCGAATAGGCCATGAAGAAATGATGCTTGACGAATTTTACGTTTAAGCAATCGCAGAGTGAAATTTTAACTGTGAAGAATGATACTCATATGGCTCTATCTACAGCCAACTTAAGAAACAAAGCTTGTTACAATGAACTATGGACACACACACACACCCAGATACAAACTAAATCACTCGCGACGAAGTTGTGGAAACCCATTTCAAAACGGAAGTTAGTGAAAAACGTTGTCTACTTCCACGAAAAATAAAGAGTTACAATTTTAAATCGATTTCGACGGTTAGGGCATCATCAGTAACAAACAATAACAATAAGTTATTGTTTGCATCAGTAACAAATAATAAGAATAAGTTATTGTTATAGGTACAATAAGTTATTGTTTGTTACTGATGATGGCCTAACCGTCGAAATCGATTTAACATTGTAACTCTTCATTTTTCGTGGAAGTAGACATCGTTTTTCACTAACTTCCGTTTTCAAACCAAAGATGTTCCGAATAGTCTAAAACGTAAAAATGCAAATGGAGAATCTGGCGAAAACGTTGTTTTGATCTCTCGAAAGTAATATAAATTCTTCTGCTTTCTTGTTAGACTGCGAAGCAAAATATTTACCTCCAAACCTTCAAAAGTTACAAAGTAACTTTCCGATTGATACTTCTTACTTTCACTAGTCTGAAACCTGCTTCAGATTTTTGTTAGAGTTGTTTTTCAAATTGTAGAGCTGGGTGGCCTGTCAAACAACAGAACCCTATTTAATAGTGTTTCAGGCACGACATGTTAACCGCAAACACCTCTAATGTAGAATAGTACCTACCTATGAAGTAATTCAAGGTCAATTATTCAGAGAAGATTCGATAAGATTTCAAGAGTAAAACAATTTTTGAATTTGTATTTACTTAGATTGAGAACGCATTCTTCTGGTTATGGCATACCTATATTTCTAAACATTAATTAATCAATGTGAAAGTGCTTATATTACCTCAATACACATTACTTATTTCCGAAAACCATTCCATTGTCGAACTTCACGAAATTCATGGATTCTCAAATGAAGGTACTTATACTCTCTGCAGGACCTAAATGAATTACACCGTTTTACCAGATATACTGAAATCTCGAAAAATCATATATGCCAACTGACAATAGTGATTTATTGATAAACCGGTAGCTCAAAATAAAGTAATATCTACGAGTTTTTAAGTATAGCATCACTAACTTAGAGCACACCATTTGCTAGGGCACTAAAGTACTCCCATCGTTATTTAGCTCTTCTCACCTGGATTAACTGTAAATGTGTTGGATTTTTAGAAAAATTAAATTTGAATTTGATTTGATAATTTTTTTAAAATTTGAATTTGAATTGTTTTAATTGACAATTCAATTCACTGACAGTTTAAATTTGTATTGACAAAATTGAATTTGTTTTGATTTTGTCGGTATATGTATTACTGGGAATCACTGAGAAACATTATTTAACAACATTATATAAAAACATTATATTTCATGTTTCTTAATATTCGCTCTAAGGAAGTTATCTTACAGAGGAATCGTGTCTAGCTCGTACGAGATGATGATTTTGAATATAATTCTTAGTGTAGTGGAAAAATTTCGATGGAATGGCAAGAGAGGGGTGAAGATTTGTACATGAATTTATGCGGAGGTGAATAATAATGATCTAGTTCTTCTGTGAGACAATGAGTAATGGGGCTCCAAACTATCAAGGTCCGCCGCTAGGAGCGCTAGGGGGCAAATGACCTAAGGAACATGGTAGTTCACTTGACTTTCCCTATGATAATACTTTGCCTCACCACTTTTCGCTCTATAATTCATTCCCCGCATCATCAATTTCATCAATACTGGTCAAAAATGAGAATTATATTATTATTAAATAAATTATTGGAATAAAGGAACACACAAACAAAAGCATACCGGCAATAAAACAAAACCGACTTGTGTTCGTCACGTCAAGCCTTATAGTCAACAAAAGAAGAGCAAATCGGTAAGGTCCTTGTTAACGGGCTGCGCTCTATCTCGAGCTTTTCATGTTCGGAGCCTCATTTGTGACAAGTTCTTACCTTGAAGGCGACAAGACTAGTATTGACAAAAGGTACCTTCAAAGTCCGCTTATTATTTAACACTACTAGCTGGTGATGTTTCGATATGCGCTCTACCGAGTTCCGTGCTCTACGGTCAGCCCGACTGAGATCTACCGAGCCTTACCGTGATCTACATGACTTGAAATGATGATTCGAAAATCGGAATCCGTTTGTTTTTAATGAAGGATGGTTGTTATTGAATGAAGGATTGTTTATGTAGATTATGCCCCCTGGTATCATCACGGTGTTCGACGCATTGTTGACTCTTGCTGGAGATTAAACGTTCAAAGGGTCGTTTTGCTAGTCGTTCTCTCATCGAAGCTAGTCATTTCAGTTTGCTGTGATACTTCTGGCTGTGATATTCCCGTGTTAAGTGTTCATTGTTACAGTTCGCGTTCATAATGTTATTAAAAGAATTTTATACGACGGTAGTTTTAAGTGAGGAAACTTGTGTGGGGTTTTTACGTAGGCATGGATTGTTAGACCCAGAGACTTCCGATAATGGGAATGAATGTCAAAAGTGTGGCACGGAAATGCAGGTACTAGCTTTCGGGAACGGTGGCACTAGCTTTCCAAGTAACGGTACTTACGAACAATTTCTGTAATTGATCCAGAACTGTTACAAACATTATAGATACAGAATGTGGAAGTCGAATGATCTATATACCCATAAGCGGCCGAAGCGCGCAACCATAGGATATGGCTATACATATTCAGGGTGTCAAATTGAACCCCCCTTCCTTTTAACAGTTTTCCACAATAATTGTTGAAATATCGAAGTGAAACTTGGAGAGCTAAAATTTTTGGGATGCCTAATACTAAGTTTTGATATGATGAAAATCAGAAAAAAATTCAAACATGTTTGGACTGCCTAAAGAAAGGGGGGGGGGGGGGATTTGGTACTCGGATAAAACTTTTCCCGTTTTTTGCCAAGTGGCACTTCATTTTGAAGATTTCTTATGGCAGAACACGATGGTGAAACCAGAATTTCGATATCTTATTCCGTTCTCAGAAGAGTGCCTAAGAAATATAAAGAAGCGAGGTTTATTCTAAAGATAGGCATTTTTACGAACCACCACACTTCTTCATGGTTCATAGGCTCCACTCATAGACCGGAATATGGTATCGCAATTTTGGTTTTCACCATCGTGTGCAGCTCTAAAAAACCGTCGAAAAATCGGAAAATCGTGCAATTCATGCACCATATAATTTTTTTTTTTGGCTTAATCGAATCACAATGACACGCAAGGGAGTAGATGGGAGTTCTGTTTTTTATCATAAAAGCCAGTGGATTAGTGAAAGAGCTCAATATCCAATCGACGTTGAGCATTAGCATTTAGCGAGGGAAATCAATCATGGTGCTATTGGGAGGGTCTTACGCTTAGCGAATCAATCCCCACATCTTTCCTTCCCGGGGGAGCGTCTTCAGCCGCTGGCTTCAATTTAGTTGGAAGCTCGTTGTATCTCGTTCGACACCCTCAGGCCATCTATCGTCGATAATACAGGCCAGTGGAGCTCCATTAATCCCAATAAAATTGCATCCATGGCAAAAACGACAGAGGAATAGAGCTTAGGTACTTATTATCAAATACATTTCATTCATTTGTTCACGTTAGAGTTGGTCTTGAGAGAATCGCTCTCGGTATCTCTGGAAAACCAATAAAAGTGAGAGAATTGAAATGAGCCATGTTTAACATGAGAATAAGTACCTACCTATTTATAAATCCTGGTTGCGAAGGGATCCCCAAATTCAATCCCATGCAGGTCCCTTGAGGTTGCCGATGAAAACTGTAAGAATAATTTATTTTGAACGGGTCTCGCTCAATGGTGGGTCCACCAATGTTTCATTATTTCCATATTGACGGTTGGATTGGATCTGTTCTAGGGAAACGGTCTTCTTTGAACGGACTTCATTTGGTTAGAATGGGCTATAGAGGGCATTAAGTATGCGATTACCGAACTGTCATGCTGTCAGGGTGACCTCATTACCCAAACCGCTGAGGTATTCTATAGATAGACGTTTTTCGGTAATGAAATTCCAATGATATGATCGTACAAACATTTTAATAGGTGAGGATTACTTAACTGAGGACCAAACTACGAATATTTGAACGTAAGTACGTTCCAACTGTTCGGTAATATTCTGCAATGAGGTGGCCTAAAAATTGATCTGGAAACCACGGATGTCCAAGTGTACGGCCATACAAAATTAGGCTTAGCTCTGATGTTAGAGGACAGTCCAACTTGTGGGCCGGGACCCTTTTTGAGGTTCCATTAGTTGGCCAGTACAATTGTGCGATAAAAATTCGCTCCTATGGTATACTTCCTGGATGAATACGTTGAAACATATGTCAACTTAATAGAATAATCACTGGAATTCACTAAAACCATCATACACAATAAGAATAACCTTAAGAATAAGACCATGTTTCCTTAAAAATTTCAGAAGAAACCGTTAGCTTCCAAACACTACCTAACGCATTCAAAAAAAAAAAAAAAAAAAAAAAAAAATCCACACAGAGGTTACATCAAAGTTTCTCATCTGGAGTAGGGTTAATAGAGAGTTTTTGTAGGTCTCGTAATCATTTTCTCGAATACGAAAATGACCTTTCCGAAACGAGGAGAGGTTTTCGTAACGTGGAAACACTTTTCGGAACGGGAAGAGTCAGCTTTACTCGTGCTCAGTGTTTTCGGAATCGTAATTACGAGGCGACAACTTGACCTTCCTCTAGGATAGCACTCTAGAATAATTTAGCAACTGTCATGCATTTGGCATGGACACACCCGACAAAATCGCCTGACTTTTCCCCGTGCCGTCTTTTGTTGTTGGTTTAACCTTTGTATTGGTCTTTCTTTCGTGTTTTTTCCCCGTACCTCAACCAGAATGGTGATTAGCGGCATTTCGTTCTTACTTTCTACGTTTTATCGAAGATTTCAGATTTTTCATTCTCAAGATTTCGTTTCAATGTTCATTATACACGTTTCAAAGATTCGTGTTCTTCACTGCTGAATCTTTTTTATATGCTGTAGAGGTAAGTGATCATAGTTTCTTACTTCATGTTATATTTTGGAAATTGTCTACTGCGACAATTGAGTTTTGAGCAGTGATTCACTACAAGAGTAATGTTAACGTCTCTATATAAGAGTTCTCTTTCTCTCGGGCTTACGAAAAGGCTAAGAGAAATCAATGTAAAAAGCTTAGCATTCATCATGCTCGCTCTAACAGCTTGTTTTCGTGTTTACTAGAAATACCAATCCGAGAAATACAAAAACTCTCCAATGTATTTGGTAGGGAAAAGGATCCACAGTCAGTAAAAGGACCGTATCCATAGTTATTTAGGAGGAAGTAACCAGGTGTTCAACTATAGTGCCCTGTCAACCAACCGGGCCCTTTCACTTAAATTCTATGTTGGTTGTGGTAGTTCCATTAGCACCCTCGTTTGATTAGAAAAATAATTGAAACAAGTATATTAGTCATCATTACTTTTTCGTAACGAGAAATGTTTACCGAGCCAGCCTTAGTCAAAAGAAGAAATTACCCATGTGCTTGTGAACTACGACGAGACTCCTACGCATCGCTTTGCTGTACGTTCAAATGTTCATTATAACGGATAAAGGAAGTGGATTAAAGGGATAGAGATTGATTGGTTTTTCAAAGCGATGGCATGAGGTAATTAATAAACGGAGAACAGATTGTTTTATCGCCGGAATGCGAGAAGTGAGAGTTATCTATAGAAATATTAACGCGTAGGTTAATAGAACTATGGATAAGTAATTGCTGAACTGTTACGCGTTGAATAATAGGATAAGATAATTGTAACAATCTTCTACATGTGTACTAGATTCTTCATCTCGGTTATCAGAATGTGATAGGTATCACACAACAACATGACAGAATGTGGCAGGTAACAGCATTTATTTATGACGTAATTATCCCATTGACCATTTCATTTCTTCTCTCAGCACACGACCTGTGTCAGCATTACGCAGTAATTCGAACAACTGAAATAAATTTCACATGCTCCCTGCTATTTCTCTGGCATTGTCAGCGGCTCTGTTGACTACTTCGTAAACCACAGATATCTATCTAAAAACGCTTGTATGATAAATATAATTTATCTCCCGCTAAATTACAACGAGCTATGTTGTTTGAAATATCTGAGCTACCCGTTTGGTAAGATAAGAAATTAGTGCTTCAAGTCAGTGAAACTTTCTATTCATGCACGCTACCTGAACTAAACACCTACTATACACCGAACAAACTAATCTCTGCGAGTTAGAAGAAAAAAAAAGTGTTTTGATACCAAATACCTAGTTCGCAAGGAGTTCAGGATAAATCATCAAATTTCAAGCCAGTCATTGTTAAAACGAAACAATGACCTTTGATCCCTCGAAGGTTTTGTTCAAGCGTATGGCACTTGCATAGTTGATCTTGTTTTACCTAATTTAGGTTTATTATTTTTGTATTAGATAGCCCTTCTACGCAGATCACTGGTATATAAATATTAAATGAAGTGTAGTGTATGCAACTAACGAGAGGACTTTTAGACTTTAACACTTTACTGGTCTCTGTGTTTGTAACAATTGCTCAAAGTATAGCAACATAGATAAGAGACCAACCAACTGAGATGGAGTACAAAGTCTACCTTTCCTTCACTGGTCCATCTATATATGTCAAACGTTATAATAAACTAGATTTTGTGAAGTGAGATTTCCTTTGGAATTACGAAAATATCAGTTGATACGGCCGTTGTAGTTTATAGGCAATTCTTCCATGGTCTCACCGCATTAAATTCACAAATAATAATAGGGTAGAACATTGACTGGTAAAAATAATGTCAGCATTATTATGTATGGACCTACTGTGATCTGGAATGGGATTCATTCGAATCTTTGAAATAATGTCTATTTAATATTTCCCTGAATCAGTTTTCACTCGTCACGAGATTCTATGTAAATTTTCCAAACGTCATTAGGTATTAAGTGCATCGATTTGGAACTGCTCTCTTGGCATATTACTAATGTTGTATTTATATATATAAATTAAAAGCTTTTTAGACCCACCACATTTATCGGCAGGAGAGGAGGGTCCTTTTCGTGCTTGTTTTCCAGCGTGATGGTCGCATCCTTGCCAACCTTGGGTTTGTTATTGAGCGAACACACTTCTAGCGTGGAACCAGGTTTGCGCTTTTTGCGTGATCGATTAAAAATAATTTTCTCTTTCGAGATCTTTCGCACCCGTGCTATAACACTTTACAGGGGATCGAGTAGATTTAAAAGCCCCTTGTTTGTCCTCAAGAACTTTTAAAAAGATCTTAACATTAACTAGGCAAAGGTACTCACATGAAGCTACGATCTCAGGTAAATTATTAAGGGCCGGTTTCAACAAAGTTTTTAATCAACATTATTTACTCATAAAACCGAACATCTCAGCTGGTAAACAACGATATTCGGTTTCACCAACACCGGTACAGATAAACCAATGATCAAATGCGCTAAATCACCGATCAAAACTTACCAGCCGAATTTAGATGGTGAGCGTTCAAATCAACGATTAGGTAGGTAGTTCTTTTCGCCATCTTTGTTTACATGACTGAATTCCTTTCCCATCTAATTTGCTAAATTTACCTAGTTATTTCCTAAGTTTTCCTACATGCACGAAAATGAGCCAAAGAGGATTGATAAGATCATTGGATTTTGAGGCCGAATTTGACGAGGACGAAATGGAGACTTTACAATTCACCATCCTCGTTGGATTAGTGAGAGTACGGCGGATTTCAATCTGGATGACATCGATTTTCTGAGGAGGTACCGACTTTCAAAAACTACTGTTTTATTAGCCCTTGAACAAATTGATGATATCATCGAATGCACAAGTCACGGGTGAGGATATAGGTAGGTACATTCATGGAATGTACAAATACAGTTGTAAAATAGTGTTATAAAATAGCCAATGGCTCATCACAATTTGAAATGACACAATCTGCCTAGATGGTGTCGTGGGCTGTAGTCATTGAAGTGAGGGGAGATGCTAACATAAAAACATATAGTTATGCAACTTGACCATAATATATTACGAGACAATTATAACCTGTTTCCTGCGCTTTTTAAGTCAAAATAACTTTGGAATCTCACCTTCTGCAATGGCAACAGTTATAAAATTCATCGAATACCAACCACTACTTTTATTAAACCGACCCCCGAAATTCCCAATGGAGACGAATCAAAATCGCGTTTGGATGGAGTGTTCCAGTGGTTCGAAATTTCGCGGTTTTTACTTCAAACTTTAATCCAGAATCCTTGAAGAAACCCATATATTATCATCGCTGCACTAGTTTCGGTATTGCAGGGCAGTAAAGGACTACTCCTACGAGTTTGTAACACATTATGCTATCAGGATGGATTAAAAAAGATAGAAGCATTGAAGGTCTCAGGTTGGTAACAGCTGTTCCCTCACTATTATCTCATTATCACCCCTATTTTGAGAGCAAATGCCTCCTCGATATCGTCTAAATCAACGTTTCAACTTTAAATCGACGTTTCACGGAAACGCTGTAAATCGATGTAACAGTATAACCATTGATTACGTTGGTGGTACCCGTTTGTTTTAAATCAGCGTTCAAAACTCTGGTTCCGTAAAACAATGATCTACTTTAACCAAGGTGTTGGTGAAACCGGCCCTAAATGCATCACTTCGTAGGGGTCCAGGCTCCGGATTGCGCTTGCAGCCTCGAGTGTTGCAATAATTCTTACCTTGTTTTTGAAGCAACATCCTCATTAGTCGGCAGACGGTCAGCCACGCTGCCCGAGCCGTCCATTTCGATTAATAAACGTTCCCCAACACTTAATTGCTGATTATTTCTTTCCGCAAGAGAATGTACCGATGTTGACGCAACGAGCTCTCGCATAAAACTGCGAGACCTATTGATTTAAAAAAAAACCTTTAGGCTTTATTGCGAGATTAAATTAGACCGAATCTTGAGATCATTTTGCGAGAACAAAATGTGTTACGAAAGTAGCGGGATAACTATCGCTGCTTAATCCTCTCCTAAAATAAAAGCATTTGGTAAGGTGCCGCTCCGGGACGTTAGGACACGAATAAAATGATGGGCTTTTTCCTGATGAGCTGCGCGATCTAAATTCTCTCCTGTTTATCCTAGGAAGTTTATATTTGGCAGGGAGTCTCTCTGGGACAACCAAACTCGAATGAAATACACAGGCTACATCCTGATCAGTTGCGTAAGCTCGATTTTCCCCTATTCGCCCTGGAGTTGTAAATTTAGCAGGGAACATCTACTGCTGACTCCAGAGGTAAAAGCGTGTTCTAAGTTCTCCAATGTCTGGGGAGTACATCCCGTCTTTTTTTTTTTTTTTTTTTTAACTCTCGATTCCAAACCTGGGCCAACTGGGGGTCCTTATAAGGGTACATATGCGGTTTTTACTCAGGTTTCATAATCTTTTGATCAGTAGTTTGAGAGACAGCCCTGGACGGCGGACAGAAGAATTTTTTGTTATTCGATTTTCGAAATCCAAGAATTTTGGAACGTAAACGTGAAATATGTTTGAGGTAAGAGGGGGGAGGGGTTAACTTATATTAATGAAAATAAAATGGATATTCACAAACGCCTAGTCACTCTATAAGAAAGGGTGTTAGTTTTCTTCAAGCCACGAAATTCAACCTTACCATATTAGAATGAATGGCTTTTATGTTAGGTGTCACGTGAAAAATGGTTTTTGTTTTATAGTTTTTTGGTAATCTCCCGAATACAAGTTGAGATTGATCAATACAACTGTACACTAAAATTACATTATCTTGTTAGGAAAAATGTAAGCCAACTGATCAGGGTTGACCATAGATTTGGGCATCAAAGGTGTTTGGCACACCCTGATCGGTAAAGGTGTTAGGAACTTGCCTGATAATTTGTAACTCGGTTCTACATCCATAAATCTCTGTAAATACCTGCATACTTGCATTGAAAATCAAATTTAAATACATGTATTGGATGATGGAGAAGTATTTTATTCCGCAAATTCTCTTCAAACTACGTCCACGTAAGCATATTCTTCGCCCTGTACCTACGAGATACAGCCCTGGGGATGTGCCAACAGATCAAATATTTTAAAATGTAAACTTCTCAGAATAAAATAATGAGAAGGATAGTGCCCCTTGGTAAAAGCCGAAGAATGATATTCATTAGGGTTCAAATCGAATCTGTGTATGAAACTCAAACTACTGTAAAATTCGCAAACAAGGATGAACAAGGCTTACCCTCCACTGGATCCCATCGTGCCGAGCATATCAATAGTACGATTAAACTAAGTTTTACTTTTCTTGTTTGAAGGACAAAAAAGGCACCATGAATGTGATTAAATATGTTATTAAAACATTCACAAATTACAACAGTTTCTGTAAATCACAGTTACAAATTTTTTCAGTTTCTGTAAATGAATCAAGGGGGGAAAATAAATAACAAAAAGGCCACGAGCACAGCAGTAAGGTATTTGAATGGAAGATGGCGTGATGACATAGGTAGTGATTGTTTGACGTCTGAAATGATCTCATTTAGTTAGCCGCTTCTCTGATACCTAAGTCATGGGACCGGTGGGAGCAAACATTTTCACTCCCCTGCTGGCTATCACGAAAGCAATAACGCGCGAAATTGAACTCTCTCTCTGCTGAAGATCCCCTTGGGCCCCCGTAGCCATTTTATAATGGGGCTCGTAGGTGCCTATAGAACCAAGACTGATGACCCAGCGGTTTTATTTATATATTTTCAATCAAGAACTCCTCAGAGAATCACTGAATCATTGAAGCAACCACCAAAAGAATGAATTCCTGTCTCATCGTTTATTCTCAGCATTATTTTTTCTTTTCAGGTTTTTTCTTTTGTCAGTCATTTTAGTCTCTTCTAGGAAGAGTCGAATGTTAGACGGCTGGTGGAATTGATAAGGACGACTCTAAAATTGAATATTATTGGTAGGTTATATGAATATACGTAATAAATCTACTTGACCGGGGGAAATAGTTATTCAGGAGGTTTCTTCCCACAGCTCAGTGCAATTCCCTAATCTGAATGGACAATTTTCATCTGTTTTATTATATTATATCAGCCGAAAAATCTTGAAGGGAGTTTTCAAAAAGACGCAATATAAGGGGTATCAGATGAGTGGAAGTAGCCGAAACAGAGGTGTGAAGTAAGCTGAATGAAATCATGAGGGAACGACCTCATCAGAGTGTTCACCTGGGGACCTCAGCGGCAGCATTTTTGGAGTCTCTCAACCCAGTAGTTTTATATAGTCTCATACGTCACCGATACAACCTCTTTCACCCCTCTCGGCCATGTATATATATATATATATATATATATATATATATATATATACCGAACCATTTGGAGTTTTGAGCTGAAAATTTGCATTTGGGGATTTTCAAGGGTGCAAAAATCCGATTCTTAGTTCAAAAATGAGAAACTTCAACACTCGAAAGTCGCTCATTAACCATTATTTTTGAACAATTTAGAGCATTTTCAAAACCAAATGTAAACTCGCTGTATTTGTAAACTCACTTTATAATGTCTGATTTGAACGAAGATTTGTTGTTGGTTCATTCTTCAATATCCATACTTAATGATTGATTAAACTTCTTATTTATTTAGTTTTTAATTCGTTGACATCGTATAACGGTAGAATTCATTTGAATTTGCGAAAAGGGCAACGTGCTTTTGAATTAGCTGGGAGTAGACGGGGTACTAATGAACATCATATTGGTTCCCGGAAATCATTGATTACGTGTATACTGAGTATATCTACAACCAGTTTGAATGTGTGTAAAATTTCCTATGTACATAAAAAGAGTAGGGTTTTCGCGCACCATTTCCTAAAGGGTATATTCAATTTGGCACCCTCTAGTCGTTTTTTTGTCCCCTTTCTAACTATTTTAGGAGGAACAAGTATGTTTTTTTTCGATTTTGGTATCTACATATTTTGAAGCCTAAACCAACACATTTTGGGTGGGGGTTAGTGTTTCATTTTCTTTTTCCCCTTGGTTGATTGGTAAGGTTGATTGTTGTAAATGATGAACTAAACATGGAGTGTTATACCACCTTGTTCGAGAAATTATTTGCAGATATTTATCACTTTTATTTACGCTTAGTAGGCACGCAGTTCTGGTCGGTCTTTCAGATAGGTACGTAACCCCTTCTCTCTTAATTGCATAGCGGACAAATGGAAAGTTTATGTTCGCTTGCTCCCCCGCAAAAACCGCTTTTATTCGACCCAACTAGATCGAGTAAGTAGGGGCTCGTGTTAAGGTGGTCATGTCTACATTCTACTTCGTCTCACCACTAGCGGTAACTTCGAAATCACTGCTATCGTGATATTGAAACGGTAATCATACCCATTATCTAAAGGGCATCCGGCAACCACCTCCCTCCCGCCCTAAATAGAAGTCATTTTGGGTACCTTTTTATCAGCTCCCACTTAACCAATTTTCATATTTCTGATTTTGTTTTACAGCATAGTCTCAGTTTTACACTCATGGATTTTTTTTCACAAAATACGCAAAGGAAAAATGTCTAGGTGTCGTGAACGACCCCCCCCCCCCCCCCAACTTAAATCTGTCTTTCACTACCTCAAAGAAAAAAATTCGTCAAAAGGATCCGCTATCGCTTCACTCAAACCTCCTGAGGGAGAGAAAAAAATTAAATATATAAATAAATAAAATCGGGTAAATCAGATAAGCGGTTGCTGAGAAAAATGCACGAGTTTATTGAACAACGTGGTTGGTTTATTATTTTCAATGATGAACCTTTGTCGTCGACCAAGAAAAAACAATTTTTAACTCCCCTGACAATTTTTTGGTTTACACTTCAAGAATATAGAATCCAAACATCGAAAAAAAAAAAAAAAAAAAAAAAAAATCCTCCGTCTGCGGCTATTTCCGAAAATACTAGACCAAACTATATGAAACTTGAGTTAAAAATCACATTTGGGGTCTAAATTATCCTAGACGCCCCGCATCAATTTCTATCAACCCTAAAGGGTTGTATTAAAGGACTAAACATTAAAAACAATCGAGATCTCGAAAACTTTCTAGGGGACAGTAATAATTTTTTGCTTGTCAATGATGAATGTAATCCCAAAGAATCGATTAAAATCACCCGCAACGCTGTACGTTGCACGGTTCGCTTTTCCTAAGGTCTTGAAGATCGAAAAAAACCTTCGAATTTCTAAGCGCGATTTCTAAAGCGCTGCTAGCGAGTCTATTGATTAGCCGATCAAGCTATAAATTCCCTTAACAATCGCTAGATAGTGATACTGTAGTACATAAAAATTGCCTATCAGCTGGTATAATGTCAATATTGGAGGGGCGAGAAGATAGGGAAATCACGAGCTGCCAGCTGGCGGAGCATCTTTGAACTCACCTGGAAAAATTAGAACATGCTCTAATTTTTACCTCGAGAGGTGAAAAATGCTAACACGTAGCCCTTGGGAAGGTAACAATTAAATGGAAAACCCCTAGGAGCCCTAACCTGACAGATTCAATAAAACTGCATTTCGCCAGAATGCGCTGTTTTTGCACTTATTCCTCTTCAACATTCACAGCTGACTTTAGAAAATAGCACTTTGCCTTCTTCACGTTCGAGCATTAAAAATGCGAAAAAAGGAGAAAAAATGCAAGTGTGATACGGCCGTAATGTTGCGAAATCGAGTTTATCAACTATTTTCCGTGCGGATGTATCCACCTACTAGTGAAGTATCGGTACCTAAATGGTAGATATTTCATTTCTTAAATTGCTCCTAAGTCTTTTTATAGGTAGCGGAAGCATTGTTTTTACTTCCGAGAGATTGAAAAGTTGAAGTCTCCACTAAAATCAAACGATTGTTTTTTTTTTTTTTTTTTTACCGTGGTGAAATTTCCACTCGCAATTTCCCGCTTCAGACTATTCTGAACAACTTTCGATCCGTGTCTTTCTATCTCTATGTGAGTATCTGTGCGTGCATGACCGCAAATCCTTCTAACAAGCTTGAATTCCACAATATTCAACCAGTTATTATGCAATTTTCATGGTATGTGCGGGTTGGGGTCCCCTATGAGTTTCGTTGTTCTTAAATCAAAAATTCACTCTGAGCATGCGCAAACGTAAACTCCTTTAAGCATTAATTTTTTACGTCCTCGTCGTCCAATCCCGCTCAAATTTGGTGCATAGTTGTGGGACAATGGTTTAATCATGCCAAGTTAATTGCAACATGACTGTATCATTATTAGCTCCTGCGCATGCACGAAAGCGTACTCCCAGGAACAAGGTCAGAGGCCAGAAGAAGGAAATAACGATAGGGGACGTTCCTTTTCTCTCACGTCACCGTGCCACGCGAATCTTATCGCCTTTCTTTCTTATCGCCTTTTCCGGCACTCTTTTGTTCTCTGTATTTTTTTTAAATATATATTTTTATGTATTTGAATAAACAAAGAAATATAGAATAAAATAATTCCAGAAATATCTGGGCATTGCAAAATAATACTACGCTCGAGCTATGCTCATATAGCCGGTGATAGGGAGTTTCAATTCAACGTCAAAATTCACGTCACAGTGTTTCAAGGGTGTGACGTTCATGTCTGTATGTGTTCCATTTATGTCACATCTGAATCTGTTTTCATGGAGATCATTTGAGTTACAGTTTAGAGACGAAGGAGAAGAAATTAGTTTTAGTTAGATTCTGCTTCGTGTTGGTTTTCGGTCAAGTTCCGACTTGGTGGGGTCCGATTTGTGCATTAATTTACTATAATTCTGAGTTCTTCTCAATGTTTTGGTGTTTTATCCACACTAAAGTACCATTCTTCACAATAAACAAATTATTTTTATTATTTTAATTTATGGACTGCTTAAAGTAAAATCGGCTTGACCATAAAATGTTGCCTTATAAACCACAATCAATTACATCCGCATGTGGAGATCATGAACACGATAATGAATTGATTTATCACGTGTGTAATCTTGTTTAAAATCTGTATATATTGCGTATTTATTTCAATAGATTGGTGGCAACTTACCAAATATTATGAGTAGTTGATGTAAATGTAGTTGTCACTGCAGAAAAATGAATAAAGTTCCACTTGAAAATACAAAAATAATTGAAACAAAGAAACGATTGGCGAAGCACTTGAAAGTGGTTAATGCACCGGTGATTTGTGAGAACGGTTGAGATCCATTTTGCAATGAAAGTTGTTGACAAAAATAAATCAATCGTAAATTCTTTTTATGACAATTTGATTAGTCCAGAGGAGTTTCATAACGATCGTATCATTAGTAACTGCTGGACATGCTCGAACCTCAAAATTCATGTAACTAGAATTAATTCAGTTTTTGTTCAGCTTGATGACATTTCCAGGGATTATATTTTAAGATTATTTAAGACATTTCAATGTTTTTTCGGGGAACATTCATGTTACGGTCATGAGAGAACTATGAGCCAGCGTGGATTCAAAAGACCGATTGAAAAAAAAATTTTTTTTCAAAGTTACTATGCCGTTAAGCGCAATTTGCCACCTCAATCCGTCCTCGAGATTGAGACATAATCTTTTCAAAGTTGTCCCACGTACACCAAGTTATTGTTTAAAACCTCTAATTTTTCTACTTCAAATCAATGAATTTCAACGTCTGACTATAGTTCGCTGTTCCCAAGTTATAGACTTGCGGCAAGACAAACGACTTCAACTTGGGAGAGAATAAAATCACTTGAAAACCTAGTAAAAAGGCCCTTAGAACCTGTGATGAACCAGCTGATATAGTTGCTATAGGAATCTTTTTTTTAAGAATACGTGTTTATTTAAACTATTTTACATATAGATGGACTAGTGATGCGTAGGTAGGCTATTTATATCTATACGTCCACTAATTTTTCATTGAGCGTCGAATAAATCTTCGTACTAATACTTAGATTACGATGTACCACATTAAGTATCTAATGATTTTTTAAATTTAGGTATTATTTTATTTCTATAATCTCTTTTTGGTAAGTGCCTTCATCAATGTATTCATATTTAGATAATGCGGGTATAGAGTTCGTTTAATAACCAGAGAGAGAGAGAGATAGAGGTTCTTATACTGTATATGGTTTCAATAAAAATGTTGATAGTGCTGGAAGTTAGGTGTAATAGCATGAATGGCATGGTATTATATTACCTTCTGCCAGAGTGGCCATACATAAGTTATTCTGTACTAGTAAATGTTATAACAATTATTTATTATTAGGTATTACATTGTATTGGGTTAAACTTTCGATTTAAATTGGACAATGTTCGTGAGGATAAAAAGACAATTTGATAGAAGAAAGCATTAAGAAAAACATAACGATCTTATACAACTCACTTAAGTACAACACATTATTCGTTTAATAACCATTTGTAGACCAGTGTTCTTCGTTTTTACAGTAACAGGGCCACTTGATCCAGGAACAATAAACCTTTGAGTAATAATTTTCAGCGTTTTGTGTGTTTTCTCTTAACTACCTGGAAATATTACGAGTCCCAAATCCTATAATAAAAAGCTTTTGTGTTGACCTCTGTTCAAAATATAGCCTTCCACGTTTTATTGTATTGGTTTTAATTTCGCGCTCTTGCGAATCTTTTCATACTTGCGAATGTACTCATCGACCTGTGTGATTTATCTGATGTTCATGGGCGCGGAAATATAATTTGACGTTCAACGATATAGATAGGTGTTTCGGAACTTGGGAAACAGCATTTATGATTCCATACTGGATTATTCGGGTAGCATAGTTTTGTTGTTGGCATAGCTTACAATCTTGAACGCTTCCGGCTGCTACTGTCTGTGAATCACAATTAATTCAAGGATAGAGACTCCATCATGATGTGTGTCCCTCGATTCACGCTAAGTTGTTGATGTTGGATGCTTGTATATTCTGATTATTACGAGAGGGTAACAAATAAATAAATAAGATAAAAATAATTCTGCCATTTCATGCATATAGCTCGTACCATATTTACACTCATTCTACTATAAAACACCTGCTGGTAAAGTGATAAAATTATAATTTGAAAGGCTTTTGGGGAAACATAATTTATTGAAAGAGAACGTAGATAAGACCAAGAAATGTTTTCCCGTTTTCTTATCAATATCTACATTAAATTCTTGTTTCTTATGAATTATCAAAGGTACCTAGAGTCGGCTAGTAACTGCGTGCCACATTGAGATTTTGTTACTCTAATTTTAATTTTCTTTTCTATACAATGAACCAATTTTAAACCAAGAAAACTGTTTTCAACTTCCTCTCAAAATTTATTATTTCAAGATACTTAGTTAATCAGTTCAGACAATGTCTTGGATAATCAAGATAATAGTTTTGGCACCTCTGAAAACGATTGTTCAAATTTTAAAAACTTGAGGACAGCTTGGGACAGCATCTGGTAGATGTAGATATAGTTAGAAAGAATATGTAGAAGGAGGGGTTATTTTGGGCTCTAAGCACGAAAATTTAGTTGCCTTGTTGTACTTTTCCGAGAGTTTCGCGTTTAATCAAAGAGATTCAGACCTCTGGTGAGGGATGTGAGGCCCTTGATTAATAGTTCGCTTCAAATATACGCCAGTGGGGTTTGTAAGACGTGTTTGTACAACGTATATAAGCATATCCTATTGTACGACGAACAGTCCTTAGAGAAAGGATATTACCACCACGGTGTCCAGCCAAAAATCAGTCGACGTACTGGGTTTGCTGGATGGAAAATGCCAAGAAAGCGCCTTATTCAACTTATCAGGTTGCGAACGGGACATGTGAACATTTGTAGAACTCTGTATCTATATGATCACGCAACGGACCAACTGTGAACACAATGCAACGTTCTAAAGGGCCGGAATGTGCCCTTTACGAGTAAGAACGAAAACAGACTTTGAGAGAGGCACGGGAAGAGAGATCGTTTGCTACATTCCTAAAAGAGGAACAGTGGAGCGATTATCAACAAATCCTAAAATTTCTTGAACTTGCACTTATAGTTTTGTGAAGCACTAGTGTACTACTTACAACCTGTATGTTTGATTTGTGTAACTATGTCTGTATTTTTGTATAACTATGTGTATATATTACCTATGTATTTTGTTTTCAAATAACGCCACCAATGTAAACCTAAATTGTTAATTATGTAATTTCGATGGCAAATGGGTTATTAAACCTGAGCCGAATAAAGTTAAGAGAAAAAAAAGGTGTTTACGCCCCAAAGAGCTAAAATCTACGGTGAATGAGTGCTGGGCACGAAGATTATGTGGGTTGCTGTTTCGTCTGTCTCCACACACAGAATGCGCAGGAATGAACTTTGTGTGACCCCTAAGAAGTGAAGGGAAATCGCAGGAGTGCCAAGCCGGTTATGAGGCCGACTATTGTTCCCTATGGTTTTTCCGGTGTAGTCCCTCAGTAAGTTTGGTGTAGGGTGCGGTCACCATGAGTTTACAGTGGACATGTCCCCCTCAATATTGAACCCTCGGTTATGAAACGACTGCCTCCTTGATGATTGGCTCTTTTATATTTTACTCTATGCAGTGGTCATGAATTCGCCTAATATGTATCGTATTTCATATTGTTGTCTCGTAATACTAAGGGACCCAGTTTTACAGCTGATAGCATTATCGAAGCAAAATTTAAAAGTGCCATATCCATCTCAGTACAAAAGCATCCCAATTGGTGTTATATTATAACTTTTTCCAATGACATCTCTAAATTCTCTTGAGGGCAAATCAATGTTCTGTCTTTGTAATGACTCAGCAGATTGCCAACTTGAGGACATTCTCTTGAAAACTGCATTCATAGAACGTTCAATAGCCCTATTTTTTCGAACTGTAAATTTGAACAGTGATCTGTGTAAAAGTTCATACTCGTACGCGTTTCCAAGTGTTTGGCCCTCTTCTTTGCAGCTTTTGTTTGAAAGTAACGATCAAAGACACTAAACTGACATACTTCGACTACCTGACTAACTGACTAACTAGCTTCGATCAATTTCTCTATTCCAACCTTGGACGTTTCATACGTTTGGCCATGTTGCGTAGTTCCCCTACTGCCACCTTTTGAGATTGGCGAAGAAAATAAATCACTCTCAGAAGCGGATCTTTCCAATAATCCAGAAATGAAGTTTCCCCACGCCGCAGATTTCGGGGACTGACACAACTTATCGCCATCTACTATCATACTTGAACTGCAATGACTTTGGGAATGCAGTGCATGTTTAGTTGGTACCTAATTGAAACTTTCCAAAGCGTGTTCCTATGGTTGGGGGAAATAGAAAATATGAAAGGCTCAAAATATCAAAATCCGTCAATCTAGGAATGAGAAAATGATGCTTGATAGGTGTTACGCTAGCGGATGCGCCAAATCAACCAATGGGTCGGGAGTAATGAAGGTTCATCAACAGCTTAAGCCTTACATTCCCCAAAAATCTCATTGAAATCGGACAAAAGTTTTAGAAGTTATGTTAGTTTCAACCATTTTGGGTTCGCGCATATGCAGCAGCTAATTACTAAAGATACGATCAAAAATTGAGTCATGTTAATTGGCTGATTCTCCAACCAATAAATTGAAGCATTGAAGCTGATTCTCCAAACGTATTGAAGCATTAAGATCTTTCAGTAATTTTTAATTTCTGCTGAGCCAGATTGAGATATCGATAAGCAAAAAATATGAGATTCTTTCAAGATAACTCCAACCGCGGTTACAGGGAAAAAACTAACAATGTCAAGTCGCAACTATTGAGAAAATAAAAACAGAAAAAAAATCAAACCCACTAAATTGATCTCCAGTCATTGGGTTGATCGTATACCGCACCCAAGATGTGAAAACCACATCTCAATCGATCATATAGGCTTTCACGGGTGCAGAAATCTACTGATTCAGTTCTACGCTAGTTCTAGCTGTAGTATGTGTAGGAAAATGTATTTTTGTACGTTATGGGAAATTAAATATTGATTTCTGTCAGATCTGGAGGTTGACAGAGCTATATTTTTAAATTCCCTCTGTGGGTCCTGTAATTTTTCGTAGTTTATGGAGTTTTAGGAGTGATACGAATGGCTGTCATTGACACATAATTCTACGCACTTCCGCTACCGTTGGAACACCTTATTTGAGAACTTCAACATTTTCGCGTACATGTGTGTGCGACGATTTCGTTAGCGACGTCCAGGCCACAACACATATGGTTGTAAGTATGGTTGTATATTACTGCCGTTTTTGAGGTATAACTCCCGAGTCAGGATTAACCCTCTATGGTGGAATGCGCCCTTACACGTATACACTAGGGCACGAATAAGGACAAAATTCATCATTTCATTCATCTCTAGATATCCCACAGAGGCTGCCTATTTAATTCAACTTTCTAGTGTGAACAAGACCGAATCTTGCTCATTCAGCTGATTAGGCTGCAGCCCACAATTTCAATCGTGCTTTGATGTCAAAAACCAGATCTTCCAAGAGGTTCCATAAAGGTAGTTGGAGGATATCGGGTGACTGAGATTGGAAAAAACAGCGATGTAAAAAAAGCTGAATGACGTCATAGACAAAGTTTCCATAGCGACTCCGATACATAGATCAAAGTCGAGAAATTCCAACACAAGAGAGTTGACGACTGAAGTGGGTAGATAGCCCCTCTCCAAATGCCGAAGGAAATAAACAACACTACCTAGTTTCAAAGTTTTCACCCGCACGAAAAAACTGAAACTAGTTTTAGTGGCTGTCATAATTTTTAGGGTGGAAAGGTAAGCAAAATTCAGCTGTAAAACGCGTTCAGTTTCGGAATAAGTAGTCCTTGAGTAATATATGGACTTTCTTACAACGAAAACATGCATCGAAAAAAACGCTCAATTTTCGTAAAGAAGGTGTGTAAGTACGTACTTACTATTACTGAGCCACTAAAGGATATATTTGATGCTACTTATTTCATTTTTTAATTTTTTAACTGAATCCCGTAAAACACGGCGTAACATGGCATACTTTCGGTTTTTCATTCGACTGTCGCTGGTAGACTTCTCAAAACAGTAATGCATTAGGTTTGATCTTATCAACAAAAAGACATATAAATTATTTTATGGCAAATATAACTTCTGCTAAGACCGAAAATCACCAAGAACGAGAAGAAAACTGTGACGGAACAGCAAGGAAATAAACGTGAAAGAAGTAAACAATGCAGTTGTAGGTTAGTTAACCTGTGCCGAAATAACCTCCTACTCGCGCATGCACATCTTTCTTCAGTTAGTTGGGAATCCCCTATTAAGGTAATTACAGGTTATTACAATGGTTTGTAGACATATACAGACCTACATAAAACGAAAGTTGTTCAGAAAATGTGAGAGGGCGGGGAGGAGGGAATGAAACGGAATTAGACCTTACAAACCAAACCAGACAAAGCAGAACATGGTTCAGTTGAATGCATATACAAGTTCAGTTAGGCTGAAACAAACTCGCCTTATTAAATTCACGTAAACAATTAGGTAATTACTGAATATCACGAATCTATGACATTAGTAATGCAGGAATATACACTCATAAATATCTTACCCAACTACCGGTGCAATATAATAGCAAATGCTAAGAAAGGGATTTCCTGACGGGTCAGACATATCAAATTATGAGCATGTAAAAGATAAAACCAATCCATACCACAATATGTACAAGGTACAGAATACGAACTGTGTGATGAAATCCCGGAATTAATTTCCCACTCGAAATATAAGCCAGTTTAGCCGCGCGTAAGCTATGACCATACTGTCAAATACCGAGGGAGGACTCCGATGAATTAACGTGACCCCAGTGATTAATCACTGTCACTGTGCGTGTAAGGTGTCATCTCATAAATGCTTCCAACCCTTCTTCGACGTTTGTAAATGGGAACTTCGTACCTCCGAATTAGAAATGTCAGAAATTAACTGAGTGTCTCGAAGACTAATGCTTATTGACCTGGGCCTATTGGCCGAAATGAGTGGCAATTCAGCTCGATCAAGCTGATAAGCTAAAATTGCTAGACGATCCCAACAAGTTTTTCAATACTATTTTGTGAACGGTGGAAGCTGTATGGTAAATTCTAGAGCACTTGACATCTCAAATGCAAATATCGTTATCTTATCTCTGCTACTTATTTTTAGTCATTACATTTTACATTTTAATTGTCATTCCGTTTTTCTTGTTCTACATCCAGTTACTTCTTAATTGTCTTTGCATTTTTTAATTTCTTTTATTTATTTGAAATACTTTTTGTTACGCTCGAATAATTTGATTAGCGGGGGGGGGGGGGGGGGGGGGTAAGTGGGTGGTCATGTCGGTCGAAAGCCCTAGCATTCATTCCGAACCGTATGGAGCTGAATAAATATCCGTTGGTAAACAACTCATTTACCTACCTGAATTATGGGAGCGCACAGTCGCGTCGACGAACATCCACGTCGAATGGTTTTTCAAATAATATATCAATGTAAAGTGCAACCGCATCAAATAATAACCGTTTATTTAATAGAGAACACTGGCGTCGAAGAATAGCGGCGTATTTAAACTTAGTAGAAGAAGTAGCTGAAACAATGCCGTTCAACACAACCTGAATTATGTAGCTGCCTAATATGCGGTGATATTTCCAGTAGATATGTCTTCCATCAATATTAAATATATATTCACATTTTTCTTATACGTAAGTACCTACCTACTATTTATCCTGAAAAAAGCTGGGTAAACCCAATAAAATTGAAAATATGACTGTCTGTATGCGTGTAAACTACTGATCATTTAAAAATATGTATGTTAAATAGGTATTAATAATAAATAAATCCCACCCAAAGATTTCTGTAACTTAACAGAAAGAAAATTGGCAAAAACGTCAAACCATGGAAGAAGAGATGAGAAAAGTTCACTAGATAGGAGAGAGCGTTCGGGTTTTGACGGTGGCTCTACCTTTACCAATGTAGTTACAAGCTTGTTATGGCATCCGCTAGATCGCATAATATGATCGCTCTCTTCTCATTATTATTACTCAAAGGCTTTCTCTATTTACCTGTTATCAAAGTACGTTTCGTAGCTCTCTAACCGTCAACCCTCACATCTAGTTTTCGTTTCTAGTTTCAATGTTTCTTTACGACAAAGATGTCTACTGGTTATTTTCATAAATGTAATCGTGCATTGATTTTAGTAGGTGGGTACAATATCACATTATAGTCATGTAAGATTCCCAATGCTTGCCTTCTTGACACGCCAAGCTTGTGCGCAGTTCCTTGACGCTGCAGATCGTCCCTTTGCAGACGCAGAAAAGTAGGTACCACCCACATTATTTTGTAATTTTTTGTTGATCATCAGTATCTTTGGCCTAGGTATCTAATGGAATATCACACAAATCACATGGAAAACAATGAACAAACCTTTTATAGAAAACAATGTAGGTAGGTAGGTACCTACCTACCTACACTACTTAAATACATTTTCAGGAAGTTAATTGGTTTATTTCTATTTTCAGAGTGCAGAGGTGGTTATCGTTCATAAATCTGCCTGAATCGTTCCCTTGAGCCTCAGAATACACTTAACACAAAATCGTAACAGTGTGCATCATCCCAATACATTAACCTGATTGTATATAATTGGGCATTCATTAGTACGATAAATTGTTAACAGTTATGTATCCATTTATTAAATAAATTACTCATCACAGTAGTGTGCTTGAGTCCTTATTGTCATCGTACCATGAATCATCTTTTGTTTCTAATTCTATTCGTATGGTATGACAGGTCCCTACTGATTTTGAATTTCTTTTCAATGCTTTTTCGGTTGAGTAGTATTTCTAATAAAATCCCAGTGTCTGAAAACCCTAGGTATGTCAACACCAATAATTATTGAATATAGGTAGTTAGGTAGGTTAATTTCGCTTGATATAATAGTTTCTGAAAGGGTTAATAGGTATTTATGGAAATATTAACATTAATTTGCAAGGAATATAAGTAGGCAAGATAAGTTGGGTAGGTATTTAATTCAATTGATAGGAAATCAAACAATTTACGGCTGATGAACAAATTTGGAAAAAGGCGGGGGTTTTTTTATGGGGGTTCTGATTTAGAGCACCTGATAGAGTGATTGCTATGGTGGACCATAGTAACTCCGAGGAGTATCGTAAAGGTACACTTACGATCGTGTATAGTATCCATGCGGTACACGCTTTAACCCAGAAGTGAGCCTTCCTCTTCTGTTCTTCCAAGGCGTCAAACCTTATAACTTATTCTTCCAACTAGACTATTTATTACCAGCAGTTTCTTTTTATAGCAATACATATACATTTATAATAGAAACACACGCACATAGACACACTAGACAATGGGAGCAGGCCGGATTCGAATCTTGATTGCAGGATGTAGGTGAGCCTTCGGTATCGAATCGAATCCCCTAGCATCGATGTAACTATTATCGAATCAAACTGCCAATTTCGCTGTTTTATAACTGCTAATTTATAAATTACTATTCAACTTATTTGGCGTTGCAATGAACCGTTTCTCATGCTATTAGTGAAGTTAAGCAACGTCGAGCGTGGTGAGTACTTGGATGGGTGACCGCCCAGGTAAAGATCGCACGTCCAAGTAATTTTCACGGTGAGGCAAATTTATGTCTTCACGGAACTCAATTGTAGGGATAAATAGTCTCGATTTGGTTTCCCAACACATCGATGCATTCTGACGCATTGATAGGAGTCGTTTCAGAGCGCTCTGGCCACCTCCCTAAAAAGCATTCCCTACTGAGTGGCGAAGTACTGTGATACTGTGTTCAATAGGTTGGAAGGCGTGGTCCACTGGTTAGAGTAGCGTTCGATGGCAGAAAAGAAGAGTGGGGGATCCCTACACATGAGTTCCGCGGTGAGGCAAGTGGCGAGGCAATGAGTAGCTTAAGCGAAATCATTAGAACGAATGCTGGTCCTCCATTTGGAAGGCAGCTGATGACGTCCACGACACCCGAGGCAGTCACACGAAAAGCCCCAACCTGCAATGGATATTTACTTTACTTTATTTTATTCAACATACTATGTACTAATCTAGGTCATACTAATCTGAATTGTTACTAAGGGATTGACTACGCTTTTTGAGATGCGAGCATCCAGACCATTAAACTATACGTCACAACAACAAGTCTAGTTGTGTGTCTAGTTTGGACACATAGATCAGTCATAAATCAGAGCGAAATCAAAAGTTAGATTCGATAACTGTTAAATTGATGCTGAGGGATTCGATTCGATCCAAATGCTTATCTACCTTAATACCGCCAGGTTCGTTGCAATCGCGATTTGAATCCGGTCAGCCCCCATTATCTTGTCACAGACACTTATACATGGCTATGGTTGTACATATTATTAGAGTTCATTTCAGTTTTTTGGCTGTAGTGATCTAACCATTTCAAATCATTAGAAAGGTTTTATTTGAGCCAGTGAGATTTATTGTGGAAGTGAGTGGTTTATTCCAGTATTTTAGCCGTTATGATGGAAAAGGAAAAATTAGAAGAAAAAAAGGGAAAAGTGGGTGGGAGGAAAAAGTTAATGTTGAAATACATTTTAATTGGTTGGTTCTCATTTAAGCCGTTGAAATATTGTCAAATTAAGGAGAGCCTTTCCAGCAAACCAGTGACGCTGTGTGGGCACTAAGCACCCTCCTCCCCCTCTCGTACCTCCTTGATCCTTATCCAAAAATATACCAGCTTTGACAGATTTAATTTTTTTTTTTTCCCCGAGTACCTTAAGCATTGTTTTCATTTTCGGGAGAAAACAAATTGTTGGTCTCCAAAATCAAAATTTCCTAGAATTTAACGTTTTTGACTATTCTGAACAACTTTGGTTCCGTGTCTGTCTGTCTATCTGTTATGTGTGTGAGTCTGTGTGTGTGGCTGTCCGTCGTCTGTCCGCAAATCCTTGAAACAAGCTTATTTCCCACAGTTTTCATCCAATTCGGATCAAATGTTCAGGAAATTTTCAGGCTAGAGTGTAGACAAACCCCTATTAGTTTCATTGTTTCTGACTCAATATTTCACTGTGCGCATGCGCAAACGTGAATTCTACTAAGCATACGTCGCGCCCTAGTCGTCCAATCTTGCTCAAATTCGGATGATGGTTGATGGATGACGATTTGATCACCTAATTTAAATTTCAACATGATAGTATCAATAATAGCTAGTGCGCATGCGCCAATGTGAAATTCTTGTAACGACCTTAGTTTCCAAAGTTGCACACCACAAAAGTAAATTCCATTATGTTCCATTTTTTCACACCCAAGTCATTCGATTTCGCTTGAATTTTGATGATAGCTGGGAGAAGACTATTTGATTGTCCCATATCAATTTCTACATCATTGTAATATTAATAGCCACTGCGCATGTGCCAATGTGAAATCTTTTTAACGAATTTAGTTTCCACAGTTTTCATCCGATTTCGATGAAATTGTCAGTGAATGCGCGGGTTAGGTTGTAGGTTCCGTACCTGTTGCATTGTTTTCAGCTCATAATTTCATTCTGCGCATGTGCAAACGTAAATTACATTGAGTATCATTTTTTTCGTTTCTTAATTGACCAATTATAACGATTCACGCTACTTCTTGATTTACTCTTTTTTGCTATGGAATTTTTCAAGATCATTCGAAACTTTTCTATGATACGTAAACGAGGAAACTATGTGCCACACCCAACTTGGCAGACTTTTTTAAAAACGAATAATATAAAATTAAAAGTGTAAATGGTAGTTATATCCCATATTTATATTTGTATTTTATTCTCACTTACCTAATATATTTGTAGTGTAAACATCCAGCTATAACTTTAATTAATACTCTACTGTAGCACAAGCCAGTGTACATCCAATCTATTGCTATGTGTTGCTATTCATCACGGTGGTATTTAGCAATAAATAATTGTATCTTTCAGCATTCCAATATTTAACTCCATTGGATAACACACGTTACATCCTACCGCTAGCAATTGTATTTCATGACACTTGTCCTTGGAAGTGCGCTTAGGAAATTTCCGAATGACGGCTTGACGGCCCAATGTTTTCCTTCCACTCGACAAAAACACCAAAGAGTTGGATGTTAACTTCAGCAAGGGAAACAGTAGGGGAGAACGTCCCGAAAGTTCTGAGGTCGGATATTTACTCTGTGGTGACGGGAAAGTGTTTGCGCCACTTCAATCCTTGAAAGGATCGCGGTCTAATTTCCTGCCGATACACCCAACACTCCGTCAATAACAGTAGAGTATGAAATCTCGACAACAGACAGACACGAATTTTTAAGAACAGCAACATAATATCACAATGACTCGACGCTCCGCCATCACCTCCCCGTATGCTGATCATTAGGAACACATGGAATATGCTCTAGTCTGCATGGACTGCAACACCGCAACTTTGATATATCGTTTTCTAGCAGCCCCTATGAGGCAGCTACTATGAAACGTCAAAATAATAAGATGGAATGAAAATAAAATTGTTTCGATATTTAAAACTTGTATATATTACATGGGGTACCCGTAAACGGAAGAATGATGGTTATTTTATTTACTTCCCTATTTCTTATCATCGTTTTTTTCATTTTTTATTTTATTAAGGTTTAAGCCACACCTCAACCTGAAGGGTCATTAGCGGCATTGAGCAAGGTGTCTAAAGGGACACTGGGAGTGGCACAATTATAAGGGGAGCCATGTTGCCATCCTTGACTAAAAATGAGCGCTATCATGGGCACCACTGGCAACTCGTAGGAGAAATGAGGGGTACAGGGATGACTACTGTTTAGCCCCCAAAGTGGATTAAAAAAAACCCAAAAAGAAAATAATACAACTAAGACTAGATGTAAAATAGGCTAATAACTATATACATGCCACTATATCGTTCTTATAACGATTATTTGTTTATTGTTATTAGTATCCCCTTAATTAAAAAAAAACTATCTCCTAAATTTGTTTACGTCAGTATCACTGGCCCTGTCTGAACAATGAACGTTTTCTTGTTTGAACGACACGGCTTTGCCCTATTTTGACCACTCGCTTTTGATTTACTCATTTACTTTCCTTTACCCTGATGAGATAATACCAAATATATTTTCATTCAGTTAACATGATATTTCCGTATGAATCGTCAAGATTATTGAATACTATTGAATATTCATTTGCGTCCTGTACCAAGCTGGGTCTATAATTCCGAAGCATTCTTCCTCCATTGTACCGGTTTTCTTTTCCTACTTCCCTTAAATCTTCTTACCACAAATTTCACTAAAACTGATAGATTCATTTAAGTCAGTTACAGGAGTCACAACAGCAGGTTCAATATAAATGGTGTAGGAGGTTGAAAACAAAAACTTTTATTCATATATTCCCTAAAATAATAATCTCTGTACAGTTCTACATTAATTTTTATTGTTTCAATATTTTAGAGTGAAAAATCCATCGTCCAAAAGAGGATAACAATAGATGTTGCGTAGGTTAGAAACTGTAAGATAGGCTTTGCACCCCTGTTCCATTGAAGTTGGCAGTATTATTACTCTTGAGAGATTAAAAAACCCGAACGTTCAAAACTTTTGAGAGGCCTGAAGATAAATCCACTCGTTTTGTGCAGTACGTGAGTTATCGCATCAAGAGATTACTGGGTTCACCGACCCCCTAACAGCTACGAGCTTCAGGTCATCTCTACATTCTACTCTCATAATAAGGTCAGGTATTTTTACCTTTCTACTATTAACCACTCAGATTTTGTTGGCTTTTAATTAAAATCAAGATTTGCAGGCTTTCAAGCCGAAAAAAAAGCTAGGACCGTGAATGGGAAGCAGCGGGAGTCCTGAGCTCACCATAGGGACGAAGAGTTGACCAAAGATCTAACTGTACCGTTAGAGGTGAACTGAATCAGTTTTTCAACGGCAAAATTTCCTTGTGTATGTCTGTTTATCTCCCTCTTCGGTTTGTTGTTACTGATAATGAACCTTTGTAATCGACTGAAGAATATCGATTATTCAAATGCAATTTTAACCACTATTCCTGAATCCAAATCAAACTCTCAACATGGATTTTTGATAGACATCATACAGAGAAACGGAATGAAACTGTCCGAATCGCTGATGTACGTTCACTCGTTTGAGCTCTATAACCTATACCAGTGAAAAATGATGTCAGTTTAACCCTTCGTAGTCCGCGTTGTGGCAGTGTATGGCCGAAATCAGAAAGTGTTGTTATTTATTTGAACACGTTAAAGACAATGACCCCATGATATACCACCATTACTTCCCTCATGCAAGTTAATAGTCACCCACAAAGATTTGTGTTCGTTCTTGTTATTGGGTTCTGAGGGCCAGGAGCGTTTCAATTTGTTACTCGAGCAGTTACCTAACAATTTGAGAGTGATTGATAATAATTGCTTATCGGGCCCGGTATCTAGAAACAGAGGTAAACCTAGTGGCAGCAGTCCCGCGTGGTAAAGTCGAGGCAGAGGGTATCTACAAAGCGTACCTGAATCACGAGGCAAGGTTAGGACAGATGGTGCTCCTGGTAATACCAACCAGTTTTACCTTCTTCAGATGAAAATTTCGTAATTGTCAGCCAAAAAACTAATTGGAAGGGTGGCAACGCTCGTAGTGTTATCGTTAGTACGCATCTACGTTAGCAATACTCAACTCAAACCGCCGATCAGTTGGTATCATGTGAGCCTTGATTTTTCAACGGCCCTAGACAATCACAGAGCCCATCTTGACAATCAGCGAAGGTACCCCTCCATTCACAGCTGTGTCAGGGGTACCCAGGGTTTGAGGGATAACTTCCTTTCTATTTACGCCTTATTATCATCAACGCACGGGTAACCCCTGCCACCCGATCTAGATATCCAGCCTAGAATTCACTGTAGGAGATAAGTGCATAACTAGTGATTTTCTCTCTAAAGGTTTATAATAAAATGTTTACAAAAAACTAAAAATTATAATAATTATCTGAGGAAAGTCCGATTTTTCTTCTATGGTATAGGTATTTAAAATTATGGAGATTATTAAAATTGAAATTCAATTGTCTCTTGTAAAAAATTTCAAAAAATAAGTTGCCTGATCGGGATTTGAACCCTAGCGCAGCTTGGAGTCTTGGCCTCCGCTTTACTGGGTTGAGAATGGAGTGTGGCGAAAAATACGGGCAATGAACGGGTACCTAAAGGGAGGCGAGGTGGAGTGGAGATGCGAAGCGAGGGGTGGTGAGGGGGTTTTTTTTAACCTAAGTTATTTAGGTAATTTATTTTTATTTTTTGGTTGGTGACAACATCCAGAGTTATATTTTGATAATGCAACATAGACTCAGCTTAATAGGTAATTTTTTATGGACCAATGTTCTGATGTATAACAAAGAAATAATAAGCCTTTGTGTAATAATATTCATCATTTTTTTCTGTTAGTAACGTGTTATCCGCAGCTACCTATTCGATTCCAAGTTTTTACGAAGGTTTTTAGTAGTGGTCTGCATTCTCGAGCTGTCATTTTTCCAAAAAATGTAGACATTTTAGAATATAAATTGGTTGGAGTATCTACCTGATTTTGGCATTGCGTATTTTGTGATTGATATATCTTTCGTATTTACATTTAGTTTTCAGAAATTTCCAGTTTTTTAGTCCAATCAGTTACATGTGGAAGTTTCATACTTTATTTTATTAGAAACGGAGTACTTATGAAAATCTATCACTCTTCACTTATTTGAGTTTGAAGAGACTTGATTTTTGGTTTAATGTTACTATGTAAAGTTGGACCAAAAATGTCTGCTTGCTTTCCAAAGAACTACGAATCTCACTAAAAATTGGGTCGGACACAGTCCAAGTTGTTACAAAGAAGGGTATTGTTCGGTTTTGTGAAATAACTCAATAAATTATTTGATAATAATATATATAGAATTATCTTTATTCGAAAATACCCCTCCCCCTCCCTCCGGATTTTTCTGGCATCACGAAAAAGACTAGAAGACTATATTAGCTACCGTTTAGCAAAAACTAATCAAACTGCTGCGTGAAATTTTATTTCTCGTCGCCACTGTTAGGTTTCGTACAATAACTCAATAAATTGCTTAATAATATATTGCATAATCCTTAATCAAACTAAATGGGAAATTTAACATAATAATAATACAACAGTACCTACTCTAGTGTTACCTCCCTGAACAAAGCTGGGACCATGAAATGGATCAAGTACACAACAGGTATAAGGAGGGATAAGTGAGAATGAAAACTGGTGTGGACTTGGTAAAATTTTCCTAATACGTAAACTACGACGATCGAATCGGCCGATATGATTTTAATAGAATTCTCTTTCAATGGAATTCTCTTTTCAAGAAATCGAGTTTCGTCGAGTTCCATTTTTCGTTTGGTTTATCATTTTTAATAATGAAACTACTGGACCAAAGTTTATGAAACTTGGATCATCAATATTCTTGGGCAGTAGGTAAGTACAGCATCCGCACTTATTGTAATATGGACATATAAAATTAGCTGAAGAACAAAGAACCAGTCAAAATGATTGAATGACAAATAGAACAATTATTATATATGTGTAGACATGCTACTGAGCAAAATAGGGCAATAATTCAGATTTGTGTAAAAGCGGGCCCTATTTTTGATACATTGGTATTCGCCATCTTACGTACCGCGAGAGGAGCAAACGTAGTCATGGTGGTTACATGTGGGTAGTTGATAACATGTGGAGGAGAGGACTAGAAATGAAACATGAACCGTTTTTTTATCTGAATCACAAATTATTTCTTTTGTAGCACCGCGAGACGAGTTTAGTAGGTTTTTGACATGTTTCATGTCTTTATGATGGCCTGTGACTTGAATTTTTGCAGAAGCGTGAGACCGCAGGACCGCGTTTTTTGCAGGACTGCGAGACGATTTTTGTAGATTTTTGACATGTTTCATGTCTTTATGATGGCCCGTGATTTGAATTTTTGCAGGACCGCGGGACCGCAAGAGAGCATTTTTTGCAGAACCTCGAGACGGGAAAACTTAGTCATGGCAGTAACATGTGGGTAGTTAATAACATGTGGGTAGAGGAGAGAATTATACATAAAACATGATCCTTTTTTGAACATGTTTTTCCATCGTGACCCGGCCAAAAATGAGACAAAATTACCGTTACGTGACATTTAGTGCGTTACGCTCCTATTTTCTAATGATTATCTCTTACAACAAAATCGTTACTATACGGAACTGTATCTTAGGCATTTATCATCGTACAAAAATCGTTTGCCAGTCGTCGGAAAGCTCTCAAAATTTCCTAATCGTATTTTGTTACCAACTGCGCAGTGCGTGGCCAACAATCTGAGGTATGAGCGTGGTTGTCTGGATAATTGTTTACATATACAGGTGGTCCTTCTCAATTAATTTTGTAGACATGACTGCAACCACTATTAGACTGGAAAGAAACTTGGAAGTTGAATTTTGATAGGGAGACTCTCTGGGACATAAGGATATGATTGAAATGATGGGCTCTTTCCTAATCAGCTGAGTGAACTAAATTCTCTCCTGTAGGTAGTTTGGTCGGCCGTAAGTATTTATTGTTTTTTGGAATTAGTCGGGATGCGGCCCAAGGAAAATAAATTAAATTATTTCATTTATTGTTTTATTTTATTACGTTTCGTCCTCTTGCTGAGGACATCTTCAGATCTCTACACGGACAAGACATTAGATTTTAAATAGAAAAAACAAAACAATATATAATAGATAAAAACTAATTTAAACAAAAAACTTACTGGTGAAAAAAAATTCATAAACATCCGAAAATATAACGGATTTGTCAGATAAAAATAGAGGTTCACCTAAGGAAAAACAAACCAAACATAAAAAGTAAACATATAGATAAAATGTTGAAATATTATTAATGGATAACCATAAATAAAGGGTATAAACATATCAGAAACTAACAAGGTAAAACAATAACAAAAGATTTGGTATAAAGGGGTGAACCTTCTTGTTGGGAAGTCAGTACTCACCAAGTCAATTCAATATCAAGAAAGCAATAAAAAATGGATGGTAAGTAATTATTCATAAGAAAAAATAAAAAGAATGAAAAGATAGAAACGAAAAGGAAAAGATATAGAAATTGAAAATCACTTGCATCCATTAGTCAACAAACTGTAAAATAACCATAGCTACCAACAACAAAAAACGAAATAACAATTCTTAAAACATCGCTGTTAAACTACTTCTCACCAGACAAAATACAAAAATCAAGTAAATAACTCAAAAAAAAAAAAAAAAATAAAAAATAAATAAATAAAAAAATAAAATAAAATAATAATAATAATAATAATAATAATAAAAATTGAGTGTGGTAGAGAGAAATAATAAGCTGATGGCGAAAAACAAACAAAAATAGAGAAAAGATAGCACAGAGTAAGAAGAGCATGGAGGTGAAAAGAGAGCACAGAATAAAGATAGCATGGAGTAAAGAGAGCAACAAAGAAAGGACAGAATGAAGCAGGTAGGAAAGCAAAAAGTAGGCAGAAATTTTCAACTATTATCACCGGAGACAAAAAAAAAAACCTAGCTATTAATAGATGTTAAACGTAATATGTTGAATGTGTTTGTGTAAGACACAGAACACTTTTGGGAATCGGTACAAGTATTAACTGTGTTAGGAGTAATGTTGTTGAAAACTGATTCTGCAATTAATCTGCGGGGCTCGAAACTTTCTCTAGCTCTAATTTTAAATTTATCAAAATTAAACATATGTCCTATGACAACTGAATGACGTGCCAATCCAGATTTGTGAGCAGAGCCTGTGGCTACATCACCCTTATGGCCAGCAGCACGTTTAGAAAAGAATTGTTAGGTTTGGCCGATGTATCTTTTATCACAACCTGGTGCGTTACTAGGGACATCGAAAACAATATTAGAGGAAGAGGATAGAGGTACTGGGTCCTTCAATTTGGAAAAAAGGCTGTCAAGGCGATAGCTAGGTTTGGAACCGAATTTGAAATTAGGGAAAGACTTTTGAAGAGTTTTTGAAAGGCCCTCTGACAATCCTTGGATGTATATCAGGCTAAAAAACCGAGGCGTTGCATTAGAGGGAGGCTTACCTACTGGAATCAGACCAAAAGATGGAAATATTTTATTTTTAACTTCCCTGAGGCAACGATCATAAAAGCTTTGATGGTAAGAGTTGGTTTTAAGTAATTCTTTCACCTTGGCAAGATCTGTGGCATGGAAACGGGGGTCCCCCAATTTCAGAATCCTCTCAAACATGTTCTTGACAAGGTTAATTTTCTGTGATCTGGGGTGCTGAGAATTGTTTTTTTCTATTTAACATCTAATGTCTTGTCCGTGTAGAGATCGAAGATGTCCTCAGCAAGAGGACGAAACGAAATAAAATAAAACAATAAATGAAATAATTGCATTTATTTTCCTTGGGCTGCATCCCGACTAATTCCAAAAAACAATAAATTCTCTCTTGTTTTCTCAAGTAACATGCTCCATGTTCTGTCAAGGTTTAGTGCTTATGACAAAAATAATTTCAAAATCACGAATTTCATAAATATAGTTTATCTTCTTTGTTTTGAGAACCAGTTTTTGAATAAAGATTTGGTTGACTGAAATACAAATTCATTACACCTGCTCGAGGTTTGTCGTTTATTTAATCATAGTTACCCGCCTAAATCTCCCTAAAAACGAATTCCAATCTTTCTCGTAAACAACAAAATTATTCAAAAAGGACCTTAGTATTCGTAAGCAGTCAATGATAAACTGCGGCGTATAAGTCATTGTTTCAATAGAACAGATCCAAAACAACGCCTCGAACCATATTTACAGCTCCAGATATCTACGTATGTTATGGGAAGCCATCTGTTCAAAAGGAGTGAATGGGATATCGCTACGCCCCATAACGGGTGCTGGATGCTCAGCCTGTTGTGCGCAGTCCCTGCATTTATCGAGAACTGATGTTCACTGGTGGCCGTTTGCGCTTGATTTATTTTCAGTGCCTAAACGAAAAGCGATCCCAAGAACAGTTAGAGGCATAGGAATCAAGTGATCTTGGTATGTCCATGAAACGCTGCAAACTATTACACAAAGATTTATTATTTCTGTATTAGGATAGTCCGTCAATCTGCATATATTGTCATCAATATACCTGGGTGGATATAGGCACTTGCAGAGAAATTAATGCAATTAATTAAAACAGCTACGCTTCCCCCTGATCTAAATACAACGATATTCAAGTAGGTAGGTACCTACCAACTGAAAATAACATGAATGGTCATTCATGAAATGGTTTTAACAATCATAAAAATTCCATAGCGGAATAAGTATAAATCAAGATGTGGGTAATGTAAAACGACGAAATCGGTCAGTTGGGAAACGGGAAAATTATGCTTGAAGTAATTTGCGTTAGCCCCTTTAAAAAAAATTGAATTGGTAGGGAGAAATGAACAGCCGAATCCGCACATTCCCTGAAAATTTCATGAAAATTGGATGACAGCTGTTGAAATTTGGCTCGTTGAAAGAAATAAGCATTCGCGCATGTGCAGCAACTACTAGGTAATGATACAATCATGTTGAAATTTATAAGGGTTTATCAAATCGTCTTCTCCCAAATATCCTTCGAATTTGAGCGAGATCGGACGACGGAGGCGTGAGAAAATGATGCTTGGTAGAATTTACGTTTGCGTATGCGCAGAGTAGATTATTGATTTGGGAATAACGAAACCAATAGGAGTCCATCTGCACCCTAACCCTTTACATTCCATGAACATTTTATTGAAATTGGCTGAAAATTGTGGAAATTAAGCTTGTTATAAGGATTTGCGCATAGACGACAGACACGCAGACATACACACAGATGTACACAACCTGACATACACAGAGAGAGTCGAAACGAAAATTGTTCAGAATGGTCTAAAACGGAAAATGCAAGTGGAAATTTTGATTTCGGAGACAAAAAACGTAATTTCTGTGATAGATAACCCTTCTACGCAGATCATTGGTCTATAAATATTAAATTCCGTATTCAATAATATAATCAGAAAAAGGCGGATCGTAGCTCCGAGATGGGTTCACTCAGAACTTTTACAGTTCCAAGACCCCACAATTTTACGCTTCACAGTGAAGATGTAAAAACGGTAAAATATTGCTTGAAGTAATTTACGTTAGCACATGCGCAGAATGGAGAATATGAAATTGGTAGGATACAATCTACAGCCTAACCCACAAATTCCCAGAAACTGTAATCAAAATCTGATGATAACTAGACCTTGTTTTCGGAGTACACATTCGCGCATGCGCAGGAGCTAATAATGGTGCAAACAGGTTTAAATTAACATGAAATAATCAAACCATTGTCCCCCCACTATGCACCCAATTTGAGCGGGACTAGACGACTAGGGCGTACAAAAAAAAAAAAAAAAAAAAAAAAAAAAAAAAAAAAAAAAAAAAAAAAAAAAAAAAATTACGTTTGTGCATGTGCGAAACGGAGTAATGATTTTCAAGTATGGAATTAATAGTGGACCATTTACAATCTAACCCGCACATTCCCTCAAAATTTTATCAAAATCAGATGAAAACTGTTAAAATTAGGCTCGTTTAAGAGGGAATACACGTTCATGCGCAATAGCTACTAATGATAGGATCGCGTTGAAATTTCTAGGGTATGCTCAAATTGACCTTTTCCACCTATCCTCCAAATTTCAACGAGATCGGACAACGGGGGCGTGAGACAATAATGGTTGATGGAATTTAAGTTTGCGTATGCGCCGAGTGAAGTACTGATTTGGGAACAACGAAACTCATAGGGGACGATCTTCATCCTAACCAGCACGTACCATGAAAATTTCATAAGAACCGGTTGAATATTGTGGAAATTAAGCTTGTTACAAGGATGTGCGGACATGCACACACAGAAAGACACGGAACGAAAGTTGTTCAGAATACCTAGTCTGAAACGTAAAACGCGAGTGGAAATTATACCACTGTAAAAAAACAACAGCCGTTTGGTTTTAGTGGAGACCACAAATTTTAAATCTCTCGAAAGTGAAAACATTGCTTCCGTTACCTATAGGTAGACTTGGGAGCAATTTAACAGATGAAATTTAGCATTTAGGTACCAATACTTCACTAGTAGCTACATCGCACGGACAATAGTTGATAAACTCGATTCATAACATTATAATACATTCCACTGGAAATATATCATCTGATAATTCCAATATTACCCCCCCCCCCCCCAGAACACCCACTGAGCGTAAGTTTCTTGCAGACCTTCGTCATGAGCTAAGTCGTCGATTTAATTCTGGAGAATCTGGTCTCACGATTCGCTATGTCTCGGTCTTGCCCACTATTGTGAAGAAGTATTCTAATCTAACTCTGCAAAAAACCACGTGGTGAAACCCCTTTCGGGTTCCTACCGAACTTTCAGGGATTGAACACTAAGCTGTCAACTGTTAGTCATCAGACCTCTCAGTGAACACAGAAGATTCTCTTTTTAACTGGGACCTGGCTCTCTCCTCTTGTGAACTCTTGCGAACAAGGATTAATGAATTACAATATTTATAGAACGGATCGTTCATATACTAAAACAAAGTGAAGAACCGTAGTGGTTGTGTATTAGCGGTTTCCAAAGATATAAAATCTGTACTGTGGCCTTCATCTGAATTAGTGGAACATGTCTTTGTTATTTTTCCCTCTAACAGACTCATTCTGGGTTGTATTTACCCGCCTGATTATCAGGGACCAAAGCTCTTAGAGCGCCATTTTGAGGGTCTGGACGGGTCTGGAGTGCAGCGGAAGTTCCTCAGTTACCTCTGCTACAAGCTTCGACTGCCAGCTGATCACCATCAAATTTCAACTCTAGCATCCACCTACAATTCGCCAAAGTTGGAGGAGCGCCGTTTTGATGCGGATGTTGCTTTCTACCACAAACTGGTAAATGGCAGCGTTCAATGCCCTTATCTCCTATTACGAGTCAACAAAAATGTACCGTGGTACCCTACCCGTTAAACCACTCTGTTCTACACTCCATTTGCTGCCTTCAACTACCAAATGAAATGCCCTATGAGTCGCTTACCACGTGAGGTCAATGCTTTCCTCCAGGCAGTGGATTTCGACTTTTTCTCCAGCAGCTTATCTCGCCTTATAACCAGCTTAATTACTTACCACCAAAAGTAACCTTCTCTGCTTCTCAGTGTTTTCGAGTTCATGGTTAAATAGTAAAATTTAACTTTTTCGTATACGTTTTTGAAGTGTACCAGTTTTTTTTCTCTTGATTATTACAGTTTTATAGCAACAACTAATTTCTGTAATTGGCGTGAGCCGTTCATAATAATAAATAAATATTGGCATTATCTCAGCTGATATTTACAAGGAAATTTTTTATGTATTCCAGTATCACTATCTAGCGATTTTTTGTGGAATTTCTAGCTTGATCGTCTATTCAATAGATCCGCTAGCAGCACGTGATTTCTCTATCTTCTGTGCTTAGAAATTCGAAAGTTTTTTTTTTTTTTTTCGATGTTCAAGCCCTAAGGGAAAACAAACTATTCAACTTACATTGTTGATGGTGGTTTTAATCGGTTCTTTGGGATTACAGTTATCATTGACAAGCGAAAAATCATAACTGTTACTTAGAAAGTTGTCGAGGTCTCGATTTTTTAAACGTTTAGCCTTATAATGCCACCCTTTAGGGTTGATGAAAATTGATGCCGAGCTTCTAGGACCACTTAGACCCCGAATGTGATTTTTAACACAAGTTTCATATATTTTGGTCTAGTATTTTCGGAGAAAAGCCGCGGACAAGGGATGGCGGACGGACAGATTTGCTTTTAATTTGGGTTTTGGGTACCAAACATCTTGAAACGTAAAAAAAAAAAAAAAAAAAAAAAAAAATCTACAACGATTTTATAATTTCTCCCTTGAGAGGGAAAAACATTAAATCATGTTTAATAATTTTCCCTCACAAGGGAGAAATTAGATATAGTTTTTTAAGGTCAAGAAAAAAGAGAAGATTCTAATTAACCAAAACAATTTATTATATTTATATACATTTTTATTTTACCATTAGATATTTCCGATGGGACTCATACCAAAGTACGCTTGCATACGAGTCTGCAACACATTGGGACATTTTATGTCTTTAATTGCAGACTCGTATGCAAGCTCTAAGAGCCACTCAGCTGATCCGGACCCTGGGCATCGTCAAGTAAATGTCCTAAAGAGGCTACATACGAAATTACAGCTTCCTAGAGTGTAAAGCATAGAAATTAGCTCTAAGAGCCACTCATCTGATCCGGACCCTGGGCATCGTCAATTAAATGTCCTAAAGAGGCTACATACGAAATTACAGCTTCCTAGAGCGTAAAGCATAGAAATTAGCTCTAAGAGCCACTCATCTGATCCGGACCCTGGGCATCGTCAAGTAAATGTCCTAAAGAGGCTACAAGCGAAATTACAGCTTGCTAGAGTGTAAAGCATAAAAAATAGCTTTAAGAGCCACTCATCTGATCCGGACCCTGGGCATCGTCAAGTAAATGTCCCAAAGAGGTTACACACGAAATTACAGCTTCCTAGAGTGTAAAGCATAAAAAATAGCTTTAAGAGCCACTCATCTGATCCGGACCCTGGGCATCGTCAAGTAAATGTCCTGAAGAGGCTACATACAAAATTACAGCTTCCTAGAGTGTAAAGTATAGAAATTACCTATTAAAATGATTTACCCACCGCTTCACAAATCAAACCGTTCTCGCAATGTTCGGATCACCTGCTATGAATCAAATCATCGAAACACCAACTCAATGAAATCATCAAAAATTAACAAGCGGTTGCAATCATGTTCACAATATCAATTATTGAGAATGATCACCTGAGTGTACACAATTATTCAAATAACCATGCTCATAACTCAGCTTGTTGGCCACGCACTTCGCAGTAGTTAACATAATATGGTTGGATAAATCGAGAGCTTTCGAACGAATGGTCAACGAATTTTGTGGGATGAAAAACGACGAAGTACCATTTCCCTAGCAACGACTCGGTTGTAAGCGGAAATCATCAGAAAAAAAACGTTGCAGATTTGCGTGTCGGAATTCACAGAACGACCCCCAGCCCTAAAACATTAAACATGTTAAAACAAATAGGGGGTGATGCAAATAATGCGTTCCAAGTTCCGACTTGAACGAAGACGGCGCTCGAGGCATACCTCTCCTTCAAGACTGATCGGTCTTGCGGGTCTTGCCTATATGTGCCCCTGTGTTCGGCGTTAGGTTTATCTCTATTTTCAATTATACTCGTAGGTATAAATATGATCCTTAGTAATCGACCAAGAAAATAAAATATTAATATCCTCTTCAAAATTTGTGGGATGGAAACCAACGTTTCAAATACGTAACTTCTAAAGAATCGATTCTTCTGTTTTTTTGTTTTTACAAAACCTCAAACCGATTGGATATGCCTCTAAAGGAAGGGTTTTCTATGTTTTCTGGCACGCTGAATCGATTGAGATGGGCTACACAATGATGCTCACACCTAAAGTAAAAAATTTGGTGTGACTTTGGACTCATACCAAAGTACGCTTGCATACGAGTCTGCAACACATTGGGACATTTTATGTCTTTAATTGCAGACTCGTATGCAAGCTCTAAGAGCCACTCAGCTGATCCGGACCCTGGGCATCGTCAAGTAAATGTCCTAAAGAGGCTACATACGAAATTACAGCTTCCTAGAGTGTAAAGCATAGAAATTAGCTCTAAGAGCCACTCATCTGATCCGGACCCTGGGCATCGTCAATTAAATGTCCTAAAGAGGCTACATACGAAATTACAGCTTCCTAGAGCGTAAAGCATAGAAATTAGCTCTAAGAGCCACTCATCTGATCCGGACCCTGGGCATCGTCAAGTAAATGTCCTAAAGAGGCTACATACAAAATTACAGCTTCCTAGAGTGTAAAGCATAGAAATTAGCTCTAAGAGCCACTCATCTGATCCGGACCCTGGGCATCGTCAAGTAAATGTCCTAAAGAGGCTACAAGCGAAATTACAGCTTGCTAGAGTGTAAAGCATAAAAAATAGCTTTAAGAGCCACTCATCTGATCCGGACCCTGGGCATCGTCAAGTAAATGTCCTAACAGCTTCCTAGAGGTAATGCATACAAGAGCCACTCATCTGATCCGGACCCTGGGCATCGTCAAGTAAATGTCCTAAAGAGGCTACATACGAAATTACAGCTTCCTAGAGTGTAAAGCATAAAAAATAGCCTAGAGTGTAAAGCATAAAAAATAGCTTTAAGAGCCACTCATCTGATCCGGACCCTGGGCATCGTCAAGTAAATGTCCTAAAGAGGCTACATACGAAATTACAGCTTCCTAGAGTGTAAAGCATAAAAAATAGCTTTAAGAGCCACTCATCTGATCCGGACCCTGGGCATCGTCAAGTAAATGTCCTAAAGAGGCTACATACGAAATTACAGCTTCCTAGAGTGTAAAGCATAAAAAATAGCTTTAAGAGCCACTCATCTGATCCGGACCCTGGGCATCGTCAAGTAAATGTCCTGAAGAGGCTACATACAAAATTACAGCTTCCTAGAGTGTAAAGTATAGAAATTACCTATTAAAATGATTTACCCACCGCTTCACAAATCAAACCGTTCTCGCAATGTTCGGATCACCTGCTATGAATCAAATCATCGAAACACCAACTCAATGAAATCATCAGAAATTAACAAGCGGTTGCAATCATGTTCACAATATCAATTATTGAGAATGATCACCTGAGTGTACACAATTATTCAAATAACCATGCTAACTCAGCTAACTCGCAGCTTGTTGGCGAGAGCATCGCACGAATTCGCGAGTGGGATGAAAAACGACGAAGTACCGTTTCCCTAGCAACGACTCGGTTGTAAGCGGAAATCATCAGAAATTAACAAGCGGTTGCATCATGTTCATATCAATTATTGGAATGATCACCTGAGATAAATCTCATAACTCAGACGCACTTCGCAGTAGTTCGAAAATCGAATGAACGTCAACGAATTTTGTGGGATGAAAAACGACGAAGTACCATTTCCCTAGCAACGACTCGGTTGTAAGCGGAAATCATCAGAAAAAAAAACGTTGCAGATTTGCGTGTCGGAATTCTGGTTTTGGTTAATTAGAATTGTTAATTTAATTAATTAAATTGTTTTGGTTAATTAGAATCTTTTCTTTTTTCTCGACCTTAAAAAACTATATCTAATTTCTCCCTTGCGAGGGAAAAACAAAACATGATTCAATGTTTTTCCCTCTCAAGGGAGAAATTATGAATTTGAAATTAAGTACCATTTCCCTAGCAACGACTCGGTTGTAAGCGGAAAAAAAACGTTGCAGATTTGCGTGTCGGAATTCACAGAACGACCCCCAGCCTTAAAACATTAAACATGTTAAAAACGTTGCAGATTTGCGTGTCGGAATTCACAGAACGACCCCCAGCCCTAAAACATTAAACATGTTAAAAATGTTCAGGGGGTGTTCAAAAATTTTCGTTTTTTTGGTCAATTACAAAGGTTCATTATTGAAAATAACAAACCAAAATGTTTCATCTCCTAAAAGAGAAAGCAATGCTTTCACTACCTAGGTATATCAACCCGGTTGCGTGAAGTCAAAATTCCAATGGAATTATATCACCTGATCCTAGCGTCGTAGTTAAATTTGGTAATTGCTACATTTCACCAGTTATGTTTTGCTCCCATGATGTTGATTTTCTTTACAGCCACAGTTCTAGCCCATTGGGAGAGCGAATGGGTGAACGTACAGTGCCCTGCGTGGTTTCATTCGAATCTTTGGGATGATATCTATAAATGAGACCCCCCCCCCAAAATTACGTTACTGTTACCTTGAAAGTTTTTGTGATCTCAATTTTTCAATATTTCAGCTCTTAACTACTACCCTTCACGGTTGAACGAAATTGATGCCGATGTTAATGGTACATCCTCAGCCAATGTACGATATTTGAGCCAGATTTCATGAAATGGTCAAGTAATGGAGAAAAGCTCTGGACGGTGGACGGCGCGGCGTACGGCAGACGGACGGATTTTTTTTTTAAATTTAATTTTTGGTTTCTACTCATCTTGAAACGTGAACCAACAAATTTTGAGGGGGTTAACAATTTTTTTATTTCTTTCTTGGTCAATTACAAAGGTTTGTTATAGAAAATAATAAACCAAATTCTTACTAATTGGCTTAAGGAGTAATCGTTATTGCATCAATAATCAGTACGTGAAAATTACTGTCTCAAATTTATTTGCACTGTGCATTAACTTACAGTTTCAAGCTGAGTACTTTGGGGGTTGGTATTATTCCTTCGCGGCGATAGATCGTTACTAATATATTAACAAATGTTTAATTTAAATGCTTAAATTTAACGGTTCTATAAATGTTGAATTAATGTTCATATTTCTGAGTAGATTAGCGTTCCGCAAAGATCAGTTTTCATGCCAGGTCAATACTTGGAAGTTTACATGTCAATGTCATTCACGATCACATTTTCTTTGAGTTAATTCAGTCACGAACTCCTGCATGGACAGTCCACTTGAGAAGACTTGATAAAATTGATTCAAATTACCTGATATTCGGCCTACTCTTGCCACGGAAAATGGCTCTTCTTAAAAAAAGTGGGACAGCCTCGAAAACATTGGTCATAACCATATTCATGTTGAAATAAAACTACTAAAATTGAACTCTCCAACTAAACCTCTCTTAACTAAATCTCTCGCGTCTGAGTAGGGGAAATCCAATGCAATGAGGAAATCGGAAGTCGATAAAGAACGTTGTTCATTACCATGAAAATGACGACTTGCAATGTTGTATCTAACAATTGTTACAGTTTGTAAAGCTTTTTATTTTCATGGTGGAAATAGACAACGTTCTTCAGCTCCCGTTTTCCTCACAGTAATGTTGATGTAATTTTACCATGGAGCAAGATTCAGCCATGATCTTACTGCCTGAAAACGTTATGGTATCAAGAAACGGGATCGTAAAACGATATCATATTACTCCTAAACATTCGAGAGTTGGACCCCGTGGTTACCAGGCTGTAGATGTAGGTGCTAAATATGTACAACTAACGATTTCTGTTTCTATAACCAAGCGACTAGCAGCGTGAAACACAGTATCACCGAGACCTAGAAGTCATAAATGTCTCAAAAAATGTCACGGAAAAACGATATTGAAGTAGTGGAGATTGAAGGAGTGAATTTTATGCTCGTCAACTTGTGAAGGTAAAATTTGCATAATAAAAACCTTGGTACGTCATGAAACGAATCATGAAGTATAGAGTCCTCCAGAACAGCTGACTGAGATCCGGAGCTATAAGTTCTTTGTGTTTCAATACTTTACGCGTACAACCAAATTCTTTCCTGTTCACCCAAGGAAGTTGAAAAATTATAATTTAGGTTTAAATAGAGGACCTAATTGGGATATACTGGGATATACTCTGGGGTATAGAAACAAATGAAATTATGGACTCTGTCCTGATCATCTGAATGAGGTATTGTTACTCCTGTACACCCTAGAAAGTTCAAATTTAATGAGGTGTCTCTCGGGAACATCATAAGACAAATGGAAGAATGAAATGATGGGCTCTGTCCTGATCAGCAGAACGAGCTCATTTATCTCCGGTTCACCCTAGAAAGTTCACATTTAATAATAATATATTATTGAATGAACAAACTACTTCCCCAATACAAAGGGCTGCCAAGGGACAAAGTAACAGTACATTTAAATGATTTTGCTCATGCGGAAATGATGTTTTCTTCCTAATCTTTTGGGTCGAATCTTAATTTTCTTCACTGTCTTGGTTTGGTTGTTTGAATTTTTCAAATTCAAATTCTTTATTAGCATGTCTTACACAGAAATAGAGTACGAGACCCTTCGTAACATCTGTACATAGAAATAACTGGATTATAAATAAGACGGCAAAAAAGTTAATTGTAAAAAATTACGAATGGAATTAGATTAAATTTGTTGAACAAATTGAAAAATCCTTTTTTCTCCCGTCTTTTTTTGTTTTTTTCCCTGCGTGGATTTTATTTTTAATTTCGATGGAAGTTGAGGTACAGAAGAGTAAAAATGTTGGTATTGTGTCACGTGCCTCAACCATAAGCCAAGACACTCTGATGTTGTGGAGACCATATTTTTCTTTATAGTATACAATGGTCGGAGTATACTATGGTACGGAGTGTCTTTCTTTTCCCTCTCCACTTCTTCGGGCTGGTATTCACCGGCTTCGAATCTGACCGTAGGATCCAAAATCACGACGTTTGTTTCGCCAGGTTGGTACAGAATTAAATCTATGCGTCTGTGGCTTTATATTTAGGTCCAGACAAACTAGCTGAGTGAGCTAAATTCTACCCTGTTCACTCTATATAGTTGAAATGTTTAGTGAGTCTCTCTGGAATAACTAGAAACGAATGAAATGATTGGCTCTAGCCTAATGTATAAGTGCAAAACAGCAGCCTGTTCTAGTCGGCCTGTCACCTCTAGCCAAAGCCTGTTCACACTTGAAAATAGCCTCTCGGGAACATTAAGAGACAAATGAAATGACGGGCTCCAGTCTAATCAGCTGAGCGAGCTAAATTCTGTCATGATCACGTTAGACGGATGAATTGTGTAAGGTAACTTACTCATGAATACTTTTCACGTAAATTCTCTTCAGTTTAAATCTAAAGCATGTTCTAGGTTTTCTTAATTTTAGCTGGTAGGGCTGAGGTACAACTAACATGCAGAGGCCTGGCTCCGTGCCGAAGCGCACAGCGCCGAGTTTTTATTTGTTCAGCTTTCAATTCAATTCAACTGTGGGAACCCAATCCGGTCGGGAAGACCAACGAATATCGTCTCTACCTAGAAAGGCCCATTTCCGGTCTTCTCTTTGTTCAAGATTTAGTTAAGGGAGACGTTTAGTCCATACAGTGTTTCGGATAGTTTCATTCGATCCAGTGAATGGGAATCAAACGGGAATGTGCCCTTGATAATTCTAATACAATTTAATTGAACATTCCCATCGAGTTTCTTTGAGTGAACCCTCAAGAGTAATTATCTCGATTTACAACTAATTACTCGGGTTGGTTGGCGCAGCCAAACCTCAAGATCTTTGTCATTCAATTCTATCAGGGATCTAGGTACCCCCCCAGAGGTGCAATGGGGGCCTAAATCCTCGATAAAAAGGTAGAGGAGGTTGACCCCCCTAATCTCCCGTCAGTGAGATACCACCCCTACTAATAGCTTTTAATGAGCCATGTTCGGAGTAGATAGGTTTCCAGGGACCTGGATCACCCATCCAACGCCAAACTCAGCTTCTCAAAAACACGAGAAAACCGTGCGACGCCCGTTGTTCACCAACGGAGCGACGACAGCGCATTCTCTGAGATCCCGACGGGAACTCTGTCAAAATTCACATCTGATTTTCCTTCAAACATCTCCTGAAATCAGTTGAATTACGTGATTAGCTTTCGAGTGGATAAGCCAGGCAATATGAATGGCCATTCAAGTCATTGGAGTAAAGATGACTTTTCCTTTTATTTTCATAGGATGAGTGCCGGGAAACCGCATTCAGGTACTCTAGAATCGCGTGAGTGGTTTACGAACGTCCATGTTTTTCCAACGACCGACCTTTTAGGGATAAAGAAAGACGGAAAAAGGACCTCCTTGTGAGGGTAACATTAGTCTTCGCAAGAACACCGCGTGCTCCATTGACTTGGTAAAACGTTCCCACCTCCACCGTCCCGCGCCTCCGCCGTCCGAGGGTTTGCTTAATGTTCGGTGCTTAATTAATTATTTTGACCCTTCGGCTCAGGGGATGCCTGCATTTAGAACATCCTTCCTCGCTAATCCCTTTCCCGCTTAATGTTGTTAGATCGTCTTTTCAACTTCCTGCCTCTTTTATAAATTGTTCCCCTGTGGGAAGAGATTGGCCATTTGGTTCAATCAAAGGTTGTTGAGGGGGAAAACATCTTGGGGAATCAATCAAACCTTCAAAAACCTTTGAAGCCATTTATCACACATTGTCATTGACCTTTGCGGAGGGGACAGACTTCAAGGAACACAATATTATCGAATTTCATTCTAATATAAATACAATGAGACCGGGGAATAGGCCTATACGAAGCTAAAGTTCCAATCATCCAACATAATCATGTTAGCAAATTTTCATACATTATCGAATATTATAACTTTATTTTGTTTTAAGATTTGAGCACTTCGAGTGTAAATACATCGTGTACCTACTAGGTACCTACCAATTTTATAGCAAAATAATAATAATAATAATTAAATTTTAAAAAATTAAAAAAATTAAATAAAGGCGCTCCGCGATTACCTCTATTTACATACTTCGATTGGAATTATTGAATCACAGAATGTGTTTTAGCTCACGCGTTTCACATAAACCCTTGAAACCCGCATATAAGAATGACTCAGGTTTTGCGGTGTATCTTATCACTACTATGTCAAGTTGTTTTATTTATGTATCACCAGCGCCATATTTGAAACCTCCTCGTCATAAGCTTTCATTTGAACCTTCACTCGAAAAATGCATATTTTACACCCTTCCCCCATCGGGTCGGTTTAGGGTCCAAAGGCACCATATTTGAAACTTCCTCGTCATAAGCTTTCACTAGAGCACTCACACAAAAAATACTTATTTTACAAAAAAAGCAATCTTCAGGAATCGTTTCAGAATGCATCAAAACGGATTCTCTTGAAGAAATTTTTCACAAATTTTGATTTTAATAGTTTCGGAGCCCTTGCAATTTCTTAAGAAAACTCGCTAAAATGAAATTAGTTGTAGTTAAAATGTTGACAATTAAAAATAATAAATCAAAACAGTTCTTACTATTTGTTTATGTACAATCCGTGAACAATAAAAATTAGCCAAAACTCTTTTGCAAAAAAATAAAAAACCTCATTTGCTGTTAGCTAATCTCTCTCTTTTTCATAACTATATCTATTTACCATTCCAAATTCTAGACCTCCTTGCAGGTTAAGCTCAACAGGTATTCCAACAGAGAGGCATGTTTCTAAAAGGGCAAGTAGGTAGTCTTTCTTTCATTTAACAAATAAATATCATCACACAGAACACATTCAGAGAAAACATAAGTACTGGTAGTTTTTTAGAATAGGAAGTGACAAGTGTTTACAAGCGTGGTAACGGTCTAACACGAAACTAAGCTTGGCAAGAGAAAGACTTTCCTGTTAGTTTATTTTTGTATTGGGCTGTTAGAGGTTACCTGTACGTATTGTCTGGGATCCAGCTAGAACTACCTGTGTTTTAAGTAAATGGATGTATTTATGTGTATTATAGCTCTAGCAGGATTACCGGTGTGTAATTTGTGTGTGTGTGTGTGTGTGTGTGTGTGTGTGTGTGTGTGTGTGTGTGTGTGTGTGTGTGTGTGTGTGTGTGTGTGTGTGTGTGTGTGAATTTATGAGTATAATTTTTCAACTTCTTATAGTTTTGAAACAGAGTTTGTTATTCTCTTAGTATGGTCCTTTCTTACTTCAGTGTATGTCTCGGTATCATGAAGATTTCTCACTTCCTGCATGTATTCTGCTTTGAAAATGGCTTCTGCAGTGCTAGTTTCATCTGTTCTCGTGATTATGTCAGGAGGATTCTTTAAATATAACCATGATTTGTATTACAATTTTACCGAATGAGGGAAGGGGGTATTTTTGGTGGCTTTTGTTCTTGTTTCTTGAAATTATTAGCAATTGTGTTTAAACATTGTCATTACTTTTGTTTTAGTTGGTGTGGGTCAATACCTGTATATCTTAGGATGAAGTGTTTAATGTCAAATATAATTTGATCAAGACGTAATTCTTGATAGTTTAGAGGGAGAGAAAATTTCCGGTCCGAGGGGTAGGAACCGTTTCATGCCTGCAAGAATGTGATTTGTCTTGTTATTGAACTATTTCTCTTTGCCTTTTGGTTCGATGTCCACCTGTTTTTAAAAGCTGTAATTAAACTTATTTATATATTATTGATTTTTCTGTGTATGGGAATCTTTGAAATAGGGTAAAATGTCATTATTGAACTGAGTAATTACTAATGAATTCAGTTCATTAGTACTAATGAATTAGGTTTGTCGAGATTCAAGTGAATGCCATTTTCTATCGTCTAGTATGAACACAGTTGCTTATTTCAATGTTGTGTTGCATTTTTTGAAATAAGCTGTAAATTATCCAATTATTGCGTGAATTTATGTTGTGTTTTACTGGTAGTTTTAATATTCTGGAGGATTTTGCTGATATGGAGCGGGAAAATATCTGACCATCAGTAGAGAAGCGGAAAAAAACGACCATTTATGAGTGAAACGAGTTTTGCTTGTAACTTACAGAAGCTTTCATAATTTCACAAGTTTTGGGCAGAATCTGCTTATTATATCCACGAAGAACTTCATGTTTGTACTTCTGTTATACAGTAGTAGAGGGGTATCTGCCTTAGCTAATAATTAGGTATACCTAATATCGATTACCAATATAATATTGTTGGCCGCAAATCATATACCTAATTGATTGAAATCGATTAAGTCGGTCGATTGAGTAAACTGGTCTGTTTAACCAATGTTTTGTATGTTAATTCGTACATATTCAAATTTCTATAACAGATAATAAACAAGAAATAGTAACTTTGAATTTTTGAGTTCTTTGAATGCATTCTTGTCCAGAAAGTAAAATACAAATGAAAAGGTGAAAAAACTTACATGAGTTGTGTCGAAAAGATGAGGTGCACCATTTCACTAAAGCAGTTTAGTTATAAAAGTTCACAGAAGTTAATAAGTATAAACGTATTATGCCTAACACGAAACTAAGTTTGGAGAGAGAATGGCGAAAAAAAAGACAGTGACCTTAAATAAAATCTTGAGAAAAGCGATTCATTACTATGCTTCAATGTAATACCACAGTTCAATAGTGACAATTTAACCATTTTAAAGACTCCCATACAAGATCACGCAACGGTCCCTATCTCTTGAACCAAAATTTTCTCTTTCTCAAGACGAATACATACAGAAAGTAGAAAATCTGCTGAACGGTAGTACCGTGATATATACTGAACATGAAAAGTACCCTACAAGGTAAGTGAATAGAAACGGATGTGTACTCTGTATTAAAACTAAGTACCAGAAGATACAAATTATATTTATATTACGTTTATACAATACATATACATATCATAAAGAGACTTGAACCTTGATTTCGCGTGTTTTCTATCTTCGAAGAGCTCTTTACCTTTCCAGTTGATCCCCCTGCCGAGGATTTCAAGTTTCCCGTGGCCGCAGTCGGTCGGGCCTATTTGCAAACCCTTAACAACTGATAACACAAGAAAAACCTTAGTAACGATCTGATATCGATATCTACTCGTACGTGTAAGTCACGCTATCTCACATCCAAACGCTTAGCAAGAAAGGATTTTTTTTCGACGTCTTCATCGTTTTCCAGAGCATTGTCATAGTCCCGAATCATTACAAGTTACTACCACCATATGAGACACCTAGAAGCTGGTTTTTTCTGTTATGATGAATTAAAAATGGTAAGATGGCTTTCCAACTTTCCTTTTGCATCCTCACTACCGAAGGTAGGGAAGCTTTGTGTTCGTGTTTGAAGTAGAAAAAATGTGTGTCCTCCAAAATCAAGATTTCACTTGCTTTTTGCGTTTCAGAATGTGCTGATCAATTTTGGTTCCGTGTCTGTCTGTCTTTCTATGGTAAATCCTTGTCACGCACAAAACAATACCAGGTTTTAGTCAGGTTTCTATGAAATTTTCAGGCATTTGTGCGGGTTAGCTCCTAGATGGTCTCCTACAATTTTCAATGCCATCGACTTTACAGTAGCCTGTGCGCATGCGCAAACTTGAATTTCTCATGTCGATTTCTCATCATCTGTTGGTTCGATTTCGTTCAAACTCGATAGATGATTAGGTACATGTTCTAGGAAAATGCCCTATAAATTATATTGTTATCGTTGGAATAATAACCATTACGCATGCGCGAAACTAATATCGATTGACACAGGCAAAACTCTGAGTCTAATGAATCGATTTTGATGACATTTTCAGGGATTATGCTGGTTAGCTTCTAGACGGTCCCCTATAAATTCCATTGCCGTCGCATAAATAGTGGTCTGTGTGCATGCGCAAACGTTAATTTCTTATAACGTCGATTTATTTTCATCTATTGGACCGATTTCTTTCAAACTTGGGGAGTAGATATTGGGGGGTATATGTTCCGGAAAAATTTCTCATGAATTATATTGGTGAAGAAATAACTATAGCGCATGCACAGAACTGAAATTGAACTACACAGACCGATGACTAATGGAATTATATATTTTTCAATTCATTATTATGTGGGTTAACCTTAAGACATTTTCCGCACATGCAAACATGAATTATAGCCCTAATCTGCATTCTAGCATGTATAACACATTTATTAGATACTTTTATATTTTGCTTTCAATCATTTCATCTCGTACTACGTTCTTAAACTAATTATATACGTCCATGTTACATTGTGTGAGGAAGCTTTACTGCCCACCCAACTTGGTAGACGTTTTTCAATGTCCTAAGTGAAATTGCTGGAACTCAGTCATACAAGTGATCAGTCGGACGTATATATATATATACATATATATATGTATAGATAGATGTACAGATACGCATACCTGCGGCATTTATATGCATACCTGAAGTAAGTAATACGGGATGGATCATCTACACGGCGTAGAGGTGTCATATTTTCGCATTTCGCATGTAGTATATGATCAGAACATGGCGCACCGTGCCTCCGAAAAGGGTTCACACTTTTACAGTTCCAAGACCCCACAATTTTACGATTTTCAGTATGAATGTTTAAAAAAAGGTCGGTAGGTAAGAAAAAAATATAGATTCAGAGGCCCCTCAGCAGATCAGTGTGCCTCCGTACCTCTTAATTGTTTCTGGGGAGTCCCAGAGGAGCCCCATCTAAATAACAACACCGTGAGTCAAATAAAAAAGTTAGCCTCGGAGGTTCTGGAGCTGATCCGAGTCCCTCCATACTTTGTAATTGTATTTCAGATCTCCAAAAAGGAGCTACGATTCAGGTTTCAGCATCATAAGTCAATTCTTGATATTACAAAGGAGGTCAATTAAAAATTGCAGTTCCGACGGTTGACATGAATGTTCCTGCCTAGATATTGTCACCTGCAGATAAATAATTAATGCAACCAAATAAAGCATCTACATTTTACTAGCACCCCTAACCTCAGTGTAACGATTGTCAAGTAAGTAGGTACCAATCAATTGAAAATAACATAAATGAGTAGATAATTGAAAGGGTTCTAATAATCATCGATAACTCCAAAGAGTAATATATTCAATCAAGATGTAGGTAACGCAGAACATCAAAATCGTTCATTCAGAAAACGTGAAAATGATGCTTGAAGTAATTTACGTTAGCGCATGCGCAGAATGGAGTAATGATTTGAGAAAAATGGAATTGTTAGAAAATAATCTACAGCATAACCCACAAAGTCTCAGAAAATGTAATCAAAATTTTATGAAAACTAGAAATTAACCTTGTAATGAATAATTGAACCATCGTGTCCCAACTACGCACCAAATTTGCGTGGGATCGGACGGCTAGAGCGTGAAAAAAATGATGCTTCAAGGAATTTACGTTTGTGCATGCGTAAAATGAAGTTAAGATTTGAGACGTATGGATTTATTAGTGGACCATATACTGTCTGACCCACACATTCCCTGAAAATTTCATCAATTTCATCTCTATCTCTATCTCTATCTATACTATTTATAAGAATGAAACTCCGTCTGTTTGTCTGTCTGTCTGTCGTGTCTATGCACGTCCAAACGGCTGTGTGGGGGGAATCTACGAGTGGGGGGATCTTCTTGGGATTTTCCGATAGGGTGTATAAGCGAATTTAAAATTTTCTAATCCCAGCCGAACCATGGGCCGTAGAGCGGGAGGGGGGTCGAAGTAAGAATTAATGTGCGCTTTTTGGACTTCCCCGCTTCCCCTACCCCTCTAAACGGCCGTTGAAAATTCCGGAAAAATACCGGTTTTGTAGGTTTTTGAACGAGAAAGACGACGGAGCGATCGGATCGCGAAAAAAGTATCGGGAAATGCGTCAAAAAAATGCGAGAGTACGGACCCGTTTTCTCGAAAAGTCCGACGAAACACTTGGTTTTTTCCGATTAAAATATACCCCATAAAGGTACGTTTTTCGGAACGGTTTTCGCGGGCGAAATAAAGGTTTGATCCTGCCGAATCTGAATCCGAAATCGGATATCGAAAAAAGTGACGGGAAGTCGGTCAAAATGCGAGGGGAAGCGAGGCGAAACGTTTAAAATGAGAAATTAATCGACCCGGGCCGCCGTTGCACAATGGTTCGAGCCAGGCTTACGACGCACAATAATGCGAGTTGAAGGGACTCAAAGTTCGCTCTTGGCCTCTTGCGAGCTATTCATAACGGTCACATAACGGTCGCTAATGATGCCCTAACACCCTTTGGGGTTCCAAATCCCAAGCGGTGCAAATTCGTAGGTAGTTTTAGCTATTCACATGTCGGAATATGCAGCAATACCTTGCGAGCGAAGCGAGCAACATTCCTTAATAAACTTTTCGTGGTTCCACGTAGTTTTATAAGATTTAATTTGTTTGTAAGAATTTCCAACAGAAAAAAACGTTTGCCAAGTTGGGTGGGCAGTATAACTTCCTCAAGCGAGCGAAGCGAGCAGCATTCCCTACAGAAGTTAAACCTACCGTAAGGGATCTATCATTTGCGAGCAGATACACATAGGTACCTTGCGAGCGAAGCCATTTCAACAGAATAAATACGGACTTTTTCCTACACATATACAGCAATACCTTGCGAGCGAAGCGAGCAACATCCCCGAATAAACTTTTCGTGGTTCCACGTAGTTTTATAAGATTTAATTTGTTTGTAAGAATTCCCAACTGAAAAAAACGTCTGCCAAGTTGGGTGGGCAGTATAACTTCCTCAAGCGAGCGAAGCGAGCAGCATCCCCTTCAGACTTTAAACCTACCCTAAGGGATCTATCATTTGCGAGCAGATACACATAGGTACCTTGCGAGCGAAGCGAGAGCCATTTCAACAGAATAAATACGGACTTTTTCCTACACATATACAGCAATACCTTGCGAGCGAAGCAAGCAACATCCCCGAATAAACTTTTCGTGGTTCCACGTAGTTTTATAAGATTTAATTTGTTTGTAAGAATTCCCAACTGAAAAAAACGTCTGCCAAGTTGGGTGGGCAGTATAACTTCCTCAAGCGAGCGAAGCGAGCAGCATCCCCTACAGAAGTTAAACCTACCCTTAGAGATCTACCGTTTGCGAGCGAAGCGAGCAACATCCCCTACACACGTTAAACCTACCCTTAGGGATCTACCGTTTGCGAGCAAAGCGAGCAACATTCCCTACATGCCACACTTAGCGAGCGAAGCGAGCAAAATTCCCTACATGCCACATTTTGCGAGCGAAGCGAGCAATTTAATGGGTGGTCCGGGGGGCTTGCCCCCCGGCTGGACGTGGAGGCGAGCGGAGCGGCTAGTTATTAATAAAAATGAAACTCCGTCTGTTTGTCTGTTTGTCTGTCGTGTCTATGCACGGCCAAACGGCTGAGTGGGCCGGATCTACGAGTGGGGGGATCTTCTTGGAATTTTCCGATAGGGTGTATAAGCGAATTTAAAATTTTCTAATGCCACCCGAAACGTGGGCCGTAGGGCGGGAGGGGGGTCGAAGTAATAATTAATGTGCGCTTTATGGACTTCTCCGCTTCCCCAACCCCTCTAAACGGCCGTCGAAAATTCCGGAAAAATACCGGTTTCGTAGGTTTTGAAACGAGAAAGACGACGGCCCGATCGGATCGCGAAAAAAATATCGGGAAATGCGTCAAAAAAATGCGAATGTACGGACCGTGTTTTCTCGAAAAGTCCGACAAAAACTACGTTTTTTCCGAATTAAAATATACCCCATAAATGTACGTTTTTCGGAACGGTTTTCGCGAGCGAAATACAGCTTTGGGTCCGCCGAATCTGAATCCGAAATCGAATATCGAAAAAAGTGACGTTAAGTTGGTCAAATCGTGAGCGGAAGCGAGGAGAAGCGTTTAACATCAGAAATTAATTTTGCCGTGTTCGCGAGAAGGCTCTGGGAAGACGTTTGGGGTTCGATGACAATGTGGCGAGCAGGTACACCTAGGTGCCCTACTAATATACAGGTATACCTTGCGAGGGAAGGGACTCGAAGTTCGCTCTTGGCCTCTTGCGAGCTATTCATAACGGTCGCTAATGATGCCCTAACACCCTTTTTGTGGTTCCACGTAGTTTTATATGATTTATTTTGTTTGCAAGAATTTCCAACAGAAAAAAACGTCTGCCAAGTTGGGTGGGCAGTATAACTTCCTCAAGCGAGCGAAGCGAGCAGCATCCCCTACAGAAGTTAAACCTACCCTTAGGGATCTACCGTTTGCGAGCGAAGCGAGCATCATTCCCTACATGCCATACTTTGCGAGCGAAGCGAGCAACATTTCCTACATGCCACAATTTGCGAGCGACGCGAGCAACATTCCCTACATGCCAGAGTTTGCGAGCGAAGCGAGCAACATCCCCAAATAAACTTTTTTGTGGTTCCACGTAGTTTTATAAGATTTATTTTGTTTGTAAGAATTTCCAACAGAAAAAAACGTCTGCCAAGTTGGGTGGGAAGTATAACTTCCTCAAGCAAGCGAAGCGAGCATCATCTCCTAATAAACTTTTCGTGGTTCCACGTAGTTTTATAAGATTTAATTTGTTTGTAAGAATTTCCAACAGAAAAAAAACGTCTGCCAAGTTGGGTGGGCAGTATAACTTCCTCAAGCGAGCGAAGCGAGCAGCATCCCCTACAGAAGTTAAACCTACCCTTAGAGACCTACCGTTTGCGAGCGAATCGAGCCAAATCCCCTACATGTTGGGTGGGCAGTATAACTTCCTCAAGCGAGCGAAGCGAGTAGCATCCCCTACAGAAGTTAAACCTACCCTTAGGGACCTACCGTTTGCGAGCAAAGCGAGCATCATTCCCTACATGTTGGGTGGGCAGTATAACTTCCTCAAGCGAGCGAAGCGAGCAGCATCCCCTACAGAAGTTAAACCTACCCTTAGAGATCTACCGTTTGCGCGCGAAGCAAGCAACATCCCCTACATGTTTCAATTGCGAGCGTAGCGAGCAACATTCTCCACATACCACACTTTGCGAGCGAAGCGAGCAACATTCCCTACATGCCACACTTTGCCAGCGCAGCGAGCAACATTCCCTACATACCACACTTTGCGAGCGAAGCGAGCAATTTAAAGGGGGGTCCGGGGGGCTGGCCCCCCGGCTGGACGTGGAGGCGAGCGAAGCGAGCCGGAGCGGCTAGTTATTAATAAGAATGAAACTCCGTCTGTCTGTTTGTCTGTCTGTCGTGTCTATGCACGGCCAAACGGCTGAGTGGGCCGGATCTACGAGTGGGGGGATCTTCTTGGGATTTTCCGATAGGGTGTATAAGCGAATTTAAAATTTTCTAATCCCACCCGAAACATGGGCCGTAGAGCGGGAGGGGGGTCGAGGTAATAATTAATGTGCGCTTTATGGACTTCCCCGCTTCCCCAACCCCTCTAAACGGCCGTCGAAAATTCCAGAAAAATACCGGTTTCGTAGGTTTTGAAACGAGAAAGACGACGGCGCGATCGGACCGCGAAAAAAATATCGGGAAATGCGTAAAAAAAAAAAATGCGAAAGTACGGACCGTGTTTTCTCGAAAAGTCCGACAAAAACTACGTTTTTTCCGATTAAAATATACCCCATAAAGGTACGTTTTTCGGAACGGTTTTCGCGGGCGAAATACAGCTTTGGGTCCGCCGAATCTGAATCCGAAATCGGATATCGAAAAAAGTGACGTTAAGTTGGTCAAATCGCGTTAAACATCAGAAATTAATTTTGCCGTGTTCGTGAGAAGGCTCTGGGAAGACGTGTTTGGAGTTCGATGACAATGTGGCGAGCAGGTACACCTAGGTGCCCTACTCATATACAGGTATACCTTGCGAGGGAAGGGACTTAGCCTACGCAGTTAAATCTTGAAGGGAGTCGATGACTCATTTCAACGTAATAAATACCGGTTTTTTCCTACACAGGTATATCTTGCGAGCGAAGCGAGCAACATCCCCGAATAAACTTTTTTGTGGTTCCACCTAGTTTTATAAGATTTAATTTGTTTGTAAGAATTTCCAACAGAAAAAAACCTCTGCCAAGTTGGGTGGGCAGTATAACTTCCTCAAGCGAGCGAAGCGAGCAGCATCCCCTACAGAAGTTAAACCTACCCTTAGAGATCTACCGTTTGTGAGCGAAGCGAGCAACATTCCCTAATAAACTTTTCGTGGTTCCACGTAGTTTTATAAGATTTAATTTGTTTGTAAGAATTTCCAACAGAAAAAAACGTCTGCCAAGTTGGGTGGGCAGTATAACTTCCTCAAGCGAGCGAAGCGAGCAGCATCCCCTACAGAAGTTAAACCTACCCTTAGGGATCTACCGTTTGCGAGCGAAGCGAGCATCATTCCCTACATGTTGGATGGGCAGTATAACTTCCTCAAGCGAGCGAAGCGAGCAGCATCCCCTATAGAAGTTAAACCTACCCTTAGAGATCTACCGTTTGCGAGCGAATCAAGCAACCTCCCCTACATGTTTCAATTGCGAGCGAAGCGAGCAACATTCCCTACATACCACACTTTGCGAGCGAAGCGAGCAACATTCCCCACATGCCACACTTTGCGAGCGAAGCGAGCAACATTCCCTACATACCACACTTTGCGAGCGAAGCGAGCAATTTAATGGGGGGTCCGGGGGGCTTGCCCCCCGGCTGGACGTGGAGGCGAGCGTAGCGAGCCGGAGCGGCTAGTAGTCAATAAACTCGATTTAGCAACGTTAGAATAAATTTCATTGGAACTATATCGCCTGGTAATTACAATATTGGCATTATATCAGCTTATATTTACTAGGCAATTATTATCTTTGATGGAATTTATAGCTTGATCGGCTAATCAATAGATTCGCTAGCAGCGCATTAAAAGTCGCGCTTGGAAATTCGCAGGTGTTTTTCAGTGTTCGAGCCCTCAGGGAAAGCGAACCCTAGACTTACAGTATCATCATATTAAAATCATCCGCGATACTTCTCGGAGGCACGGTACGCCATGTTCTGATCATATACTACATGCGAGGTTCAACAATATTATAGAACAATGATCTGCGTAGAAATTTTTTCTAACACAGAAATAATAAACCATTGTGTAATTATTTGCAGCATTTTAATGTAATTTTATACCTACGTTCCTCCTGTTTATGTAGATACATGCGTCTTGGAGGTATCCTCAATAAATTAATTTGCATTATTACATTTGACTGTAAACAAACAAGTGAATCTGCAAATCGGTACAAACTGATTGATGGGAATACTAGGGATCTATCAGCCATGTATTAAGCCTAGGGATCTAACTAGGGATCTATCAGCCATTTATACTGACTGAGAAATAATAATTAGTTTTGAGATGAACTGTAGCATTCTAAGTTGATATTCTTGAACCATATATTTTTCCTGCATTGATAGTTTATTGACCGATCAATGTTGTTACATCGACATTTATAGTATTTCCTTGTTTTCTGTATTCATTCAGATTCTCATATTCCATATTTGAAGTAGGTATTTAGATATATTTGTTCATAGCCACTCCATGATGGCAAAACACAGTGCATTGGTGGGAAGAGGGGGAAAAGAAGGGAAAGAGAGAGCGAGAGGAATATGGAAGAGAGAGGGAAGGGTGAGAGAGAGAGGTGTTGAGTTGGTGGAAGAGCAGGACAGGCAGGTGGAGAGAGAGAGGGAGGGAAAGAGAGAGAGAGAGAGTGAGTGGCGTGGGTAGTGTTGTGGGAAGTGAGTGGCATTGTAGGAGAGGGGAGGGGAGGACCAATCCTGTTGAACTTAGATAATGACATGATTTCCTTATTTTCAAACGTACAGAAGTCATAATTTATTTAGGGGTGAAGACTGCCATAGATGTTTGCACCATTTGAAGCTATGAAAATGATTTCTCAAAATTTGACGGGAATGGATTATCTACTATAGAGGAAATCGGCAATTTCGCCTTTTTTATTTTATTCCATCAGCTGTCAGATTCCTACGTGAGCTGTCGAGAAATATTCAATGAGAATGGAATCGTATGATTGGAAATGGTCCAAACCATTTGGAGTTTTGAGCTAGAAATTTGCAGTAGGTGGTTCCCTGGAGAGCCGAATCAGATCCTTAGATGATAAATTCAGTTACCCATTCTGTTTATACTATACATTCTCTCAAAATCAATTGCAGTGAATTTGTACAAAAATTTCCAGGACCGAAACCCCAAAATCTATTAGCGATTCTCATAATCACGTGAAAAATAAAGATCCTATTTGCAGTTGTTAGAAGGATTTTCACTTATACGAACTTCACATCAAGCAAAGCTTCCAGGGCATGTTCAAAACTGACTAGGAAAGATCAGCTTTTACAAAATATTATACCTCAAATAATAATATATAGGTAATGCTAGTTAACTACACTAGTGCCTTAAAAGAGCCAAAACTAAGACCATCATGGGTTTACGTTTCTATTTTCACTGGATAAATTTCACTTGATTATTGTTTTCAAGTTGTAAAACTCTATAGACGATCATTACAGGAGACAGCAGTAGGTTGGTTTTACAGTTTAAATAGAAAGTGTCTACTGACAGAAAGTACCTACTTTTTCATATTTTATATATATATATATATATATATATATATATATATATATATATATATATATATATATATATATATATATATATATAATGAAACTTAGTTAATCGTGATGTATTGTTACATACATGACAATTTAAGCGCTAGACCATTAATTCTTGTCTGTGATAATTTTTTTAAGTCTCATTTCGTTTTCTTGAGATTCACCTATAACATTCCGAAACTTTACAAGAACCGTTTTCATGAGCATAACTTGTGTTCAAGAAACCAAATTCGTAATCCTAGTGTCTTACTCATTTGTAAGTGTATAATTTCGTAATTGATACAAAACCTTTCAATACCAAATTCCTATATGGAGTAATTTCTCTACGTTCTCGTACTTGAAACGTTATTAAAAATGATGTTTGTTTTTCAAGGAAAATTGAAGTATTAGCCTGGTTATTGGCCAACCTCTAGTTACAGATCACCTATATTCAGATTTTGGTTTTGTTCTGAGATAGTTTCTGATGCATGATAGCATGCTAGATAGCATGACTAATACGAATACTAATACTAATGGCATTTTGATACGGAAAGTTCCAGATCAACCTTATCAAAAACCCACGACTAACTATATTGATCACTAACTCATCGTCAGAATTATTGTTCCTTAACCATTAGAAAACGGTCTCGTAATTTCCTAACAATCCAAAGTCGACTGCTGTGACAACAGAACAAATAAATCAGGTATACTAAGGAGAATGGAAGCAAAGAATAGCTGAAGCTTCACTTGAGTCTATCCAATTACTAGCGGAAATTATTTTTCAGTTTATCTTCATATACAACATTGGATTGACACTTTTGACTAAAATCATACTGCATTGCATCGTTTGAATAATTATATAAATTAGCTCTACTCATGCAGACTATAAACGGATCTTCGTGATTTTTCGAACTTTTCGTTAACAGAAGTAAATTAACAATTTCATGTCAAACACGTTTCTTAAAATAATTCAGCTATACAAATGTATGGGTTTTTAAAATTTTTCGCAGTAATGATTTATCAATTTCCTACAGAACGTTTTAGTGAAATTAAGAACATTTGCCAGTGCAAGCTGTACACGAATATATGAATGTTCAATTTCATGGTTGATAAACTTTTTCTGAATACTATTTCCCTTAGAAAACATAGATTTAATGATTTTAGTTTTTTTAAAACCATTTTTAGTAATTTTTTTTAGCACACTTCTAACGAATTTTCGGAGAAAATGAAGCTACTGCAATTGCTCCAAAAATTTTAAAATCAAAGTGTTTGTGTGTGTGTGTGTCATTCCACTCCATAACACTCCTTAGGATTGAGATAAAAATTCTCTTCTTGCGCCAAAAAATCTAGCTTTTTAAATGAAAGGATAAGTTCGATGGATACTTGAGCACATTAAATAGGTCAAATTTCTAAAAATGTGCTGAAAAAATCACTAAATCACTGAAAATGGCCGAAAATTGTTAAATGTATATTTAGTAGCAGAATATTACTAAACTAACGTTTATTAACTATAAAATGTTACATTAAAAATATATAGGTATACAAAATTCTACTAAAAAATGTTCTTAAATTACTTCACAATTTGTTTTAAAAAATCGATAAAAACTGCAAAAAAGCTTAAAATCGAAAATTACTCTTTGAAAAGCAGATTATTATTTAGAATAATACGATACACTAATTAACGTTACGATAATTTACGAAAATTTGCTCATACGATCATGGTGCATGCCTAGAACTTTTAGAAATTTAAGTAGCATTAGTGCTTAAAAACCATCCAACGAACGCATTCTTTCCGTAGTAATGCATGGTTTTATGGCAAATGAACATAGTTTTAAAAAATATTGGAGGCATTGCAATAGCTATATCTTTTTCGAAATCCGATACAAATGGAAGAGCGAATTCCGTGAAAAATAATGAGGCTTTGGGACTAATAACCGGTTGTAACTGATATACCATATCCATATTGATCATTCCGAAGCAACAAATTTTAATTTAGCCACATAATTTTTCAAAAATTATGTTACGGCATGTAAGAAAATTAGGAATGCATTTATGTAGGTTTTGGTTTATATTTTGGAGTCCATTGTGTTTCCTTGACATTCTATGTGTGTGGTACCGTTCTGATACATATGATTGAAAATCCATATATTTGGTGGATGATGATTTGAATTTCATAATGGGAATACGTACTCGTACAGTCGGCCTTAAGGGGACGCCTAGGGCGGGTGTTGTGATCGAGGTGGAGCTAAGCGGAGAACTGAAGGAAAAGTTGTTTCCCCCACCCCGCCGAACTGCTCCCGCCCTCCCCGCCTCCATGCAACCCCCTCCACGCCACCTCCACGCCACCTCACCACACTCCGCCTCTTGGACGTCACCTTTCCGCCACTAATAACACGTTACGTGTATATCCGTTTTCTTCTTTCCGTGTCCACTGCCGAGGGTTTCCTCGCCCTTTGACGCCTCGGATGATAGCCCTCGGGACCTCTTCATAACCTCTTCTTCACAAAGTGAAGCGGTCGTCTCTCACCTTTGAGATGTCAGGGGGGCGATGAAGAAGGCAACTGGGGTGCCATGACTAGCTTGAGAGAGCAGGGGGATGACAGCGTCTTGGCTTTCGTAGTGGAGTGAGGGTAATAAATCTGCTCCAAGTCCAAGGGAAATGGGGCACTCAGCGCTTGAAAAAAACCAAGATAGTCCAGAAAGGGAAATACATGGAATGCTCTCGAAGTAGGAATTTCATAACGGAGTAGGAATAGTTTTACTAGATCGGCAAGTGATGGAAAAACTTCTTTGCCTTCATTCATTTCTATTATTATAGTTTTAAAAAAAGCTTTGAATTTCATAAATTGAAAGCCGAATTTATCAACATTAGTTTTATCTATCAACATTAATTTTTATTTATCAACGAGGTTTTTGTGACCTAATTTTGCGATATTTCTCTACAATACCTACAGAGCTCGAGCTGAGTTGGTACTTCGGGGAACCAGGGAGAGGCTTTTTAGCAGAGAAGGAGTGACACAAGGAGACCCCCTCGCAATGCTGTTTTACGGGCTCTCAACATTGCCAATCATAGAAGCCTTTCAGGACCCCCAAACTAGGCAATGCTGGTATGTGGACGATTCGTCAGTTCAGGGTGAACTGATAAAATTGAAAGACTGGTGGATGAGGATGAACGAAGTTGGTCCAAAGTATGGCTATTTCCCACAGAGGAGTAAATCATACTTAGTAGTGAACCTAGGCAGAAGCTTTAAAAATTGGTAATGACACGGAGATTAAGGAGGTCACGATGCAGCGGTTCCTTGGGGAATATATAGGATCAGAAAATGAAAAGCTGTTGAATGTGAAAGGTAAGATAGAAGGCTGGATGAAAACTGTAAACCTGTTGTCAAATTTCGGAGAAGCCCAGCCTCAATCAGCATATGCGGCATTTACTAAATCCCTTCAGCACAAATGGGCGTTCCTCCAAAGAGTAGTGGACAGCACAAACGAGACCTATGGCGAATTGAGTGACTGTATATTCAGAGGAGAAGGCCATGTTCTCTCTGCCAGTATATAAAGGGGGATTGTCAATAAATAACCCAATAAATATGACAAAGTTGTGCTAGGATGCAACTTCGAGACCGAAATATGATTCATCCACCTGAAAGGTACGGTCAGATTGTAACGATGGTCGCACAATGCAATGAACCTTCAACTTATGAGCAAGCCATGAAAACGGAGGAATCAGCCAAATGGAAAGCAGCGATGGATGATGAAATCAAATCGCTTGCAGAAAACCAAACATGGGAGATTACTGAACTACCGCCTGGGAAGAAGCTGATTGACTGCCGTTGGGTTTTCAAGGTGAAGACGAAAGCTAATGGCTTACAAACAGCTGGAATAAATTATTTAGAAACATTTAGCCCTGTGGTACGGTTTGGGACTGTAATGTGAGGGCCTTGAAGTGATTCAATTTGATGTAAGGACAGCATTTCTTTATGGTGAATTAGACGAAGAAATTTTTATGAGACAACCTGAGGGGTACCGAGATGGGTCAAATCGTGTATGCAAACTGAAGAAGAGTTTATATGGTTTGAAGCAAACTCCACGATGTTGGAACATCAGGTTCACTAATTTCATAAAATCTCCAGATATGGTCACAAGTCAAGCAGACTGAGGGTTCTTTGGAAAGTTATTTGGGAATGCAAATCTCACGAAATAAAGAAGGTTCAATTTTTCTTAGTCAGGAGAATTATGCGAGAAGGCTTTGTGAGCAGTTCAAGTTGCAGAAGCGAATCCTGAAACGCCTACGCTGTCAGTATTGAATCCCAGAAGATCTCAGGACCAACACAGACAGACTGGCTCGCCGTGAAAAGGATTTTCAAATACCTGAAAGGGACACTATCCTTTGGACTTTTATACAAAAAGGCATACAAGCCCGGACTCTTGGAAGCATACAGTGATGCGGATCAAGGGCGAAGAAACCAACATTAAAAATTGATAATGCCAGTGCAATTAAACTTGTGAAAAATCCCGAGTTTCACCAAACATATCGAAGAACTTGTTAAATTTTGGAGCCATAAAACTAAATTCAAAATTTACCTCAACGTGGAAGGGAAATGAACATCGTAGAACATGTTTCGAGAACCGAATCTGCCAAGAGTCAGGCCAAAAAGAAAAGAGGAGAATCGTTCTCTCTGACAGTATATAAAGGGGGATTGTCAATAAATAACCCAATAAATATGACAAAGTTGTGCTATGAAACATCAAGGGCGGGAACTCCACGAACGGAAAAGAGCTATTGAAAGATCTATTTACGCTCAGTCGGTTGTGAGTCTTCAGGATAGCTGTCAGTCCTCCCTTTGAAAAAGCATAACTTTGATATGTATCCTTGTGAATTCAGGGATGCTATAGCGATTCGGTACAAACGCCAACCTGTTGAAATGCCAAAGTCATGTGATGGATGTGGTTACGGAGTGTTCACTTTGCAACACGCATTGGACTGCAAAACTGGGGGACTTATCACCAGACGCCACAACGAAGTCAGAGACTTATTAGGAGAATGAATGACAACTGCATGGGGGAACTTCGTGAAAGAGCTCATTATACGGGAGGAATTAGGATCCGAACCAATGCTACGAGGGGATTTGGTGTGTCAAGGAACCTGGGAGCCACAGAGGGAGGCGTTGTTTGACGTCCGTGTCGAAGACTTATGGTTCTCGTCCCGTCCCTTCTGCCCTAGCCTCAGCAGAGCAAGAGAAGATGCGTAAGTATCTGAATGCATGTGAAGATATGCATGCCTCATTCACACCACTGGAATGTTCAGTCGTTGGACTATGTGCTCCTCAGATGAATGCCTTCGTAAAAGTATTGGGTGAGCGCTTAGCAGACGTATGGAATCGGCCTCAGACGGTGGTTCGAGGATGGTCAGGAGTCCGCATCACAATGGCTGTATTACGTGCATCCAGCATGTCTCTTAGAAGCACAAGAAGAAGATGGAGAAGTGCGGAGCTTGGGTTTGGAGACGGAGCAGCACTTCAGTTAGGCTTATAAGAGACCAAACAATGAACGATGAAGAGATCAAAAGGACTGGAGAATCAATTTATCCAACTAAAGAATTCTTCGAAGTAAGAATTCTACGCTCAAATAAATTAATTGTTTTTATTCCTGATCATAGTTGGTGGATTTTTTGATTCCATAGAAGTTCTATAACCTTCAGCTCACCGCACAGTGTGCCAGAAACCGATTCTAGGTGGAAAATTTTTCCTGAATTTTTTCGGGAAATGTTTCGCTGAATTTTTTTTTTTTTTTTGAAAAAATTCTGCATCGAACGAGACCACCACCAGCTTTCTAACTCTTTCCCTCGGTTTTTCAAAGTTATTGTAACCTACCACTTACTACCGCGGAAATCCCCAACAAGTGAGTGATAGGTTAAGAGAACATTGAAAAATCGCCAAAATTGAGAAATCAGAGAAGCTGCCGATGGTCTTCTTAGATGCAGAATTCGTTCTTCTACAACTTTTCTTTCGTATGAAAAACATTTAGGGCGATTCAAAAAGTCCAAAAGTGAGAAAAACTGCCCAAAATCGATTTCTTGGGTCGAAGAAGCTATTTTAGGTATAGGGACATGGGGTATATTCGGATTCAACGCGGAATTTCCTATAAGAATAAATTATTTTTCCACCTAGAATCGGTTCCTGGCCAACTGTGATCATTTTTATGAGAGCTGTATCAGAGAAAATGCAAAAACGGGCCTAAGTGATAATTTGGGGGAAAAAAAAAAAAACACATTTCTCAGCAAATTAATCGGTTGTGCTTGGTTGCGGTTTTTTCCGTAAGGTGGAATCGATGAAACGGTGCAAGACCATAGTTTGAAACACCATAACTCCCTCTTTTTTCGATGCATTTTTGGTTTTTGGTGTTTAATTGGTGCAGAATTAAATTATCTTCAATTTTTATTCTATGAGAAATTTGATTATTTAAGTTTTGCCCTTCAAATTTGCGAAAATTGGTACTTTCCTGTTAATAGAAACTTTAAAATTCCGTATTTACCTTGTTTTTCAATAAATTTTGTAAAAAATGTGTTAAAATTGATGCTGAATTTTATATTCTACAACTTTACTATGGAGTAAATAATTTTTTAGTCACTGTTTCATACAACTACTTAGCAGAATACGTTAAAAAAACGTGTTTTTAACGTTTTTTCGATGAAAACCACTTTGATGAATGATTTTTGGTATAGGAACGTCGGGTATATTCGGATCCAGCGCAGAATTTCCTGTCAAAATAGCTCCTGCCAGACTATCCCCGAGCGGGTGCCGTCTATGGCTGTGGGAACACAGTGTGAGGCTAATAGTATTCATAATATGGAGGTTGGTCATAAGTCCATTCAGACCTGCTCTGAGCGGAACCCCTGTATATGTATTCATGTTTCTTCGCAAACTGACCCGGGGTGGAGAATATCGGATTTCCGGAGTCAGTTATCAGAGAGCCCTCCAAAAGACGGTTATATTAGAAATGTTCACCCTCCCCCGAATAAGAGACTTAAGAAGGTTTGTATACTTGGAGATTGTTTCGGAAGGGGTTTGCGAAGTGGTTTGGGCCAGTATCTTGGGGGTGAATACCTCCTGACTTCTGTTGTGAAGCCGGGTTCCAATGCTGAGGATTTGCTCAATCAGGCGCAATTCAACGGCTGGAATGAGAGCGACTCGGTTATAGTTGTGGCTGGTTCAGAGATCGTTGAGTACAACAGGCTATACAAGTTCAAATTTGAATTGTTGAGGTTTGTTCAACAATTGTACCGTACTATCATAAACTGGCTCAATGGTCAGCTGTAAATAGGGAGATATGTTCGGGGTGTTACTAGGCGGCTACCCTATTCTCTTTCCCTCTCTCCGGTTAATGAGAATGACGTTATAGCAATAATAAGCTATTATAAGAACTCAGCAGCTCAAGATATTTATGGACTGTCAGCGAATTTCCTCAAGGAGGTCAAGACCGAAATCGCACCACTTCTTTGTAACATAGTAAACGATGTGTTTACTCATGGAAAGTCCCCAGATAGCCTGAAACTCAGTAAGATAATTCCAGTTCCTAAAGTGAAGAACGCTGCCCTGGTGAATGGATTCCGTCCAATAGCCCAAGTACCATTGATTGGTAAGGTTATTGAGTCGGCATTGGCTAAACGGATTCGGGACTTCTTTTTTAAACATCAGCTCTTTTTAGAGCCGCAGCGTGGATTTTTTCCCGGCAGGTCTACCGTAACCTTGATGTGTGACTTTCTGCAGCTGATCACAGATTCACTAGAAAATGGTCAATCAATAAAAGTTTGTGCATGTGACCTCAGCAAGGCCTTTCATTTGGTTTTACACCCTATACTGCTTCAGAAACTGGAAGGGTTATTTCTTCCTAGGGTTCCTAAGGGTTATTTCTGCTAGTAGTAATAGTAAAATTGGAGTACGGTTTCAACGGCCTAATGATGATGATTTGCTCGAAAGCGCTCGCCCCCGGTGCTCGACTTGCTAGTGACGGCAGATTTCTCCGAAAGGTACGTAAATGATAATTTTCGGTTATAACGGATCTGGAGAAATCTGCATGTGTTATACTATTCGATTCTGCATGAAACAATACATAGAAACCGACCCCGAGCTCGTAGGTTCATAGAGTTTAATTAAAAAAAAAAAAACCTTGATTTAATTGAAAAACCTCTTTTAACATTAAAACTCAAGTTTTTCCCTCAATCAGCAAAGTAAAAGTGAATCAAATCAAAAAATTAAAATCAGATTTCATTGCCGTCATACAGAGATATTGTACATAACAAATAGTCAACATAATAAACAAAATATGCACATTAAAAATAAGATAGCTTGAACAATAAATTACTAAACTAATATTAAGAAGGAGATAAAAAGGTAAGCACATATATTTATATAATCTAAGTTGTGGCAAAGTTGAGTTCGAAAAATTCGTGAAGGCCATAAAGAGGGCATGCAAGGAGCTGCTTCTTCACGATTGTAGAGAAGGATGCAGGTTTTCAACGTTTTTGGGGACATGATTGAAAAATTTGATGCCTAGGTACTTGTGTCTCCTTTGCGATGCCGCCAATCTTAGGCGCGGGATGTCCAAGTTCATTCTTTGGCGCTTACCGTGGTTGTCACCCCTTCTCGGAAGACAGCTCTTTTCCCCATGAGTTTGTTTTAAGGTCATGAGTATATAACAAGAATATATCGTAAGTAGTCCATAGGCTTTGAACAAGGGCTTGGCGTGCGTTTGGTGGTGAACACCTGCTACTATTCTTACTGCCCGTTTCTGTAGGCAAAAGATTCGATTCACCCCAGCAGAGGCACCCCATACAATCAGTCCATATGTCATCACCGAGACGAACAAACCATGATAGGCCGTCAGCAGCACCTCAGATGAAACGGATCTTGCTAATCACTTTAGGAGGAATAAGCAACTTGATAGCCTGGCGTGCAAGAAGTCGATATGACAAGCCCATCTGACCCTGGAGTCAAACTGAAAACCGAGTACTTTTATTGATTGCTCAGGCGTGTGCGGATAGTTGCTAATAATAATACTTTGCAACTTACTCGGGTTGACCTTAAGTTGGTTAGCAGTGAACCATTCTTCAGCTCGAGCCACTTGATGAGCAGAGTTGGATTGAAGCTCAGACATATCATTACTGCAAGACGTAAAGGTGGAGTCGTCCGCATAGATAAATGAGCCATCACCCACATAACAACTCAAGTCATTCATGAATACCACGAATAAGAGAGGGCCCAGAAATGAGCACTGTGGAACTCCAAAGGCCACTTCGCTGAGGGACGATTGGACACCATTAACATAAACACACTGCCTCCGCCCAGACAAGTACAAGTCCACCAGTTCCAGAGAAACTCCACGCATACCATTAGGATTTAATGTCGTTATAACAGAGTTGCACTCTTTAATTTACAAAGTTTAGTTTATTATTTATGAAAAATTGTATGTGTTTTAGGGGTAAAACTAGTTCACTGAAGTAAAAAGCTTAGTTATAACGGAGTTGAGAAGATTTGCAAGTGTTGTCATTCGATTCAGCGTGAAAAAATAGGTAGAAACTGACCCCAAACTCTTAGATTCACGAAAGGTCATTTTTCTGTGAACCTCACCATTTCATTGAGAAAACCACGTTTTTCAACACGAAAAACATTTTTCTACCCTATTTCACTATTTAAAAGTAAAATTGACTATACCTTTGGAAATAGTATCAATCGAAGGGGTTTTTGTGAAATTTGCCGGTCTCCAAAATTAATTTTGGGAGTTCTTATTTTATTTTTTTTATTTCATTTGTTAATGCATTTATCCGAAAATTTATTAATACAGTATAGGTAAATACACTTGAGAACCTTCAAGATTAGTTTTTTCAAAAAAAAAAAAAAATTAAAAAAAAAAATTTAGGTTTGCTAATGTTATGAAGAATATGAAAATACATTTGTTAATGAATTAATATGAAAATCATTCCTTCTCAAATACAATCTAACGATGATTTTGAAAATGCGATCAAAAGTCGTGAAAGATGTTTTCAAGCAAATGTGGAAGTTCTATGTCAAAAAGCGTGGTTCCTCAAAAAGAAAAAAAAAACTTTAAAAAATCATATCATGGCAACGGATTGAGATAGAAAGTTGCGGTTGGTGGCGTTCTACTTCATTTCCACTCGTTTTACGAAGTTTAAAAAAAATTAATTTCTGTTAAAAGGGACCTTAATCAAACCTTAATCACAGTTTTCTTCGTTCCGTATCCACTGCTGTGGGTTTTCTTGCTCTTTGACGCCTAGGATGGTAGCCTCTTCATAGCCCCTCTTCACAAAGTTTAAGATGAACAAAGCATCTGGGGGGGGGGGGGGGGGGGGGCATGACTAGCGTGAGAAAGCAGATAGATGATACCGTCGTGACTTTCGTGGTGGAGTGAGGATTTGAAGAGAGGTAATAAATCTGCTACGAGCCGAAAGGTGAATGCTTAAAAAACCAAGAGACAATCCAATAAATGAAAGAGATGGAAGGAATGTGATAAAAAGCGTGCTCTAGAAACAGTGAATTTCGTAAAGGAGTAGGAACACATTATAGATTATTATAGAAGGCCAAATTAACCAACACTGTTAATCAAGGTTAGTCATAATGTTCGTTCCAAAATCGTAATTGGTAACTTTGTACGATTCACTACATGTTCCATGTTCCTTCTAACCGCTGATGCACGTGTAATAATCCCTTAAGTACACCCCAGCGGTCTTATAATAGGTATGATCAATACGTGCCTAGTAATATTCGTGATACAAGGAATGGTACCGGTGTAGGTTTATAGGGTTCGATTACAACTACACAGATTTTGAACCAATAGTTCAACTAATCCTCGAGTGTATTTCAGTAATAGGATTTATTTAGGTTATTTTAAAACGTCCTGAAATACGAGTTATATTTTTCCGAAAATACTGATTTCTCATAGGATTCCCCTGGAAGTAGGAAAAAAAAAAAAAAAAAAAAAAAAAAAAAAAAACAGTAAACAGTAGTTGGACCTCTGTAAGTTGAGTTTGAGGAGGGATTGCGTAAAAACCGCTGAAGGAATCTCGTCAAAGGGGTAGAGAACATCAGGTGTTGGATTCCACTTTAAAAACGATTTAGAACTAATCGGCCGAATTTAGTTGGATAATGTTTCAATCACAATGAAACCGTCATTTTCGTTTCATACACGTTCGTTGTGATGTGCCTAACTGATTATATCAGTCAATATGTTAAACAATTCGTATTCAAGAGGGTATAACGGTAAACACCTTGCTCTGGAGGTGCGCTCTTGGAGGCCATAGCCATATGGGTATTTACCGTTGTAACTGATTATATTCCAAATTGTTTTTTAGATACTCGGGGGCATTTATAGATGAAGATGCCTAAATGGTCTTCCGTCCTAGGAGATGAATTGAAGAACTCAACGAAAACGTCATCAACTTTAATAAGAATAATTTATTGTATTTTTTATACTAGTGATTGCTGTAACGTACCTTTCTCGAAGTTCAGCAATAGTTGAATGATCACTAGGCTTTAGGATTGACAATTGAACTAGATGCCACCCAACTGTAATGATTATGAAGTCATAAATCATCTGTTTCTTTCAATATTGTGCACTGGTAGTAAAACATTGAGATTACAACTTGGCGTTCAAGAGCACCGTAATACCCCCCACCACCAGCCTCCGTATAATAACCGGCCTCCTTATACACCATAATCGGCCTCCGTATAATAAGAAGGCCTCCTTAATAAACCATAATCGGCCTCCGTATAATAATCAGCCTCCGTATAACGAAACAGGCCTACGTAATAGATAAGACTGATTTTTATAGTTTGGTGGTCTGGATGCTCGCAAGCTCGCATCTCAAAAATAAAAAAATATCCTAAATCAATCCTTTCAGCAAAATACAGATTAGTTAGACAAACAGATCAGATTTACGCCTAAAATTATGTTACGGAGGTCGAATATGAAGAAGAATTGAATCTAGATGGCACAGGTGATGGGTCTAGTGCTGTTGAACGTCTAGTGAGATTACAGGATTAGTTGAACATATATTTCTTCTATATTGATACTTTCCAACTCATTGGAAAACGAGCCCCCATAAAGTTCATGGAGACGAAAACTTTTCAGATGAGCAAGAAAGGTGATGTCACTCGGACTGAAAAATATATAGGAGACTCAATAAGCAATTATAGACGAATTTTAAAGGTATACCGTTTTCAGTATGGTAGATTAGTACAAGCCAAGGTAGGTTGAATTGAATAGCCAAGCTGACTTCAAAAGTGGGAGTTTCACGCTAAATGATAATTTTAATTATTTCAATACTAGCGAAACCTAACCTGCAATTGCAATACCAAATAGCGTTCTTCGTTAAATGTTTTATTTCTGATCTGCCTACTCATAGCACGTACAAATAATACATGTTATAGAATACTGTTGTTAATCACCGCACCTGATGTATCATATTTTCATATTTAAACGTCCTCCGCGAGATATTCAAAAATAATTCACGTACATGATGTCATTTCCGTTACATAGCGAGCCCATATTAAATTCCTTACCTCGCCGAGTTATTCAAAGAATACTCTGAGATGTGGGCGAGGGTCTTGGTAAATTTCCCTTATACCGCAGATTTGTGCTTATTTTTGCTTGATCATTAACTATAAGATTGGGGATGTAAAGAATTGGAATTTCATATATTTGGTTACGGCAATTATGGGAATCCACATAGTATCGTACGCAATTTCCCGATGCTTCTGACAAAATAATGAATCTAGTTCACTCACTAGATGCTCAACATGAATATAAAAATCTTCCCAACGGGTGAAATGATTATGAAATCAAAATTTATTCAAGTCACAAATCAAGTTTTATATTCATGTTGTGTACCTAGTGAGTGGACTATTTATCAATATTTGAACGATTGCCACATTATGCAACTTCACGTGAAGAAAAACATTAGGACGAGAAGGCAACGCTCACAGCTAACTGTTTATAGGGAGCCATTTTAAGAACTTCATGCTCCATGCTGTCCATACTGACCGATGGCTTTGTGATCACGAATCTGAAAGTGTATTTTGACAGTTCAAATTATAACAAGACTTTACACAAAAAATGCCTTTCTGTCCTCAAACTAGTATTTTAAAAATTAATCTCCAAAGTTTTTCTTTGGGAACTGGGTCTTCTTCAAAGAGAAAAAATTCAAAATATCAAGTTCAGAATTAGTAAAATAAATACTTTTTTCTTGTGACAAAAAATTGAATTCAGTGTTATAAGTTTAAGAAAATCAAATTTAAAATTGTTTAAGTTCATGTACGTAACAATATTTCCCGTATGTTTTACCTAGTTTGCTGGTGACAGTAATTATAAATTTAGAGCCCCTCAATCAAATACGAGTAAATTTTGATCAAGTTTTGAGTGTCTTTTGGGAAATTACTTGAATTTAAATTTTCATCTCAAGCATTTCTAGAAAAATTCTTGTTTGCAAATTAGTTTATCCTCATACAATTTTGAATTTTACAAAGTCCTAATTTTACAAAGTGTGTCCTAAAATCTGCAATTGGCAACCAGTCCGTTTTTCGTATCTTCTTCTTGTAGATCCGATTCATGTTTCGAAAAACGACGCGGACGTTTCCCCCATATAAAATTTCCACACCCACCACTACCACAAGGGATCTGGTGGTCGAAATGCAATTTTACGTGTTTATAAGGCTCGAAAATCTCTGCCATTTGTTTTGCCCTTTCACGAATAATATTGGACTGGTCGTTTGAGATGTTGTTCAGTTGAAGGTTCTGAGTGTTTCTTTGAAAAGTACTACGTATAGTTTGGTCTACCATTTTGGTGGTGTAGCCATTAGCCGTCAGGATCACTTTAAACTTTTTCGTATTTTCTTTGTGAAATTTGGAGTCAGAAAGCGTGAGCCATTGATGATAAATATTTTCAACGACATTTTTCTTGTACCGTATTGGAGCATGCATCGAGAAATTCAATAATCGTCCGGAGTATGTTTTATTTGTTGTTGCTGTTGTATGTTTTATTATTTTTTATAATTTTAATGTCCAAAAAGAAATTCTTCAGTCATTTTCTCTCTCCTCTGTGAACCGGAGAGTGGTGCAGTAGTTATTGAAACAAGTGAGGACGTCTAGAATGATGACTGGATCAAGTAGAAATATGCTGTCATCAACGTATTTCTTCATTATTTGGATTTTGTCGCCAAATTTACTTTTAATCAAATTGAAACTTTCCTCCTGAACGATATCGCTTGTAATAGGACTTGGTGGATTTACCATAGCTAATGCCATTGTTTGCAAATACACTTGATCCTTCCAAATGAAGAAAGAATTGACCAAGCAATAATTCGATGCATCTAGGAACGTTTTTTTTCTCTAAATTATTATGCTTCCGTTGAATTACATCCCACTTTTAAGCTAAGATTTTCGTAACAGAAATACCCATTTTCTTTAAAGTCTTGTCATGAATCTTAATCACGCATAGCAAATTTTGAAAAAATTTCGGTCCGGTACCTCACGCAGTAACAATTTCATGTGTAGCTGTAGAGAGTACAACTGGAATCAACTTGATATTCAGAAGTTCGATCCGCATCGTGTGAAATTGCGTCAAATATTCTCAGGGGCCCCCGGCCGTCAACATTAAACATTGGTCCTGGTTCCGTTGGCGGAATTACCGAGTGGATCTCTTTGTCCTATTGTTAGCACGCCGTTAGCGTTGCGATTCAAGACCTGACCATATTTACTTACCATCCAACACGATCAACTGCGGACGCAGAAGTTGTTTGCCATTGAGTTCCTGCCGTGATCGTTTGGAATTTCCCCAACCACTAACATGGGGTTGTTTTTATTTCGGGGCCGAATCTGATGGATGGAAGCAGCCTCGTTTGTTGTGGAACAAGGGGCCGATAGCCAAAATATAAAGTAAATTCAATAAGTTATTCAACATTCAATGAATCGACCATTGGAAAAAAAAAACAAGTTGCTAATGAATTGACATAAAAAACCATGACCAAAGGAATACTCGGAAATATAGACAGGAACTAGAGCTGATTACTCAAGTGCGTTTAAAAAAAACTGCAAATTATTACATAAATGTTTATTTCTGTATTATATAGCTCTTCTATGCCCTTTTGATCATTGGTCTACAATTATTATTAAGCCCCCGTACGTATATAGTAAATTATGAAAACTCGGCGCATCGCGCCTCCCATACGGGTTCACACTTTTACAGCTTTAGGTTCCCACAATTTTACTGTGAAAAATTCATCAAGAACGGTTGAAAATTGTGGAAATCAAGTTTATTTCAAGGATTTGTGGGCACACGATGGACACGCGGACAAGGAACGAAAATAATTGTACAACATGGTGTAAAACGTAAAATGCGAGTGGAAATTTTGATCTTGGAGGCAACAAATTTGTCTTCTCCCGTAAGTGAAAACGATGTTTCTGTTACCTAGAGGTAAACTCGGAAGTGAAATATTTATGATGGTCTAAGTATAACGGCATTTACGTAAGTAGGTACCGAATAACTGAAAATATTTATCGGATAAAATAATTCACCTACCAATTCCATTGGAATTATATCAGCCGATGCGTTCTTCGAAAATTTTAGGTGCGTTCTACTGTTTTGATTTTACGAGTCTCCAGCGGTCATTAGTGAAATTAGGCAACTCAAATGGTAATTTGAAGATGCCCTTCTCTTGTTCTAGCCCTGAGAGAGAGCGAACGGATTAACGTATGGCGCTCCACATGGCTTCAATCAATTCTTTTGAATTGATAATATCTATTAATGACAACCAACAAAATATTACTGTTACCTTGAATGTTTTGGAGATCTTGATTTTTTAATATTGTCCAGCCCTCAATTTCTTCCCTGTTGAGTTGATCAAAATCGATGCCGATTTTATTGGCAAATTTTCGACCGATGTATAAATTTTGGTCCAAATTTTATATAGTTCCGGTCCAGCAGTTTCGGAGATTCTAGGCATCTTGAAACGTAAACCAACAGATCTTGAGGAGGGAGTTTCTTGGTCGATTACAAAGGTTCATTATTGAAAATTATAAACCAACTTTCTTGCTAGAACATTAAACGGTGATGTAGTCGGCTAGGAATCAGGGTATTGTTGTACCGTAAATTGGGGTACCTACTTCGAGGTATTAAGTTGAGAAAAGTATAACGCGAGAGAGAGAGAGAGAGAGAGAGAGAGAGAGAGAGAGAGAGAGAGAGAGAGAGAGAGAGAGAGAGAGAGAGAGAGAGAGAGAGAGAGAGAGAGATTGAAGGCGTTTATTTAAATAAACAGGGATAGGAATAGGAACATAGTGGTCCTCTCTTACTTCCACCCTTTTAAAATTAGGTACAAATTCCCCTCACAATCTATATGTATACTATTACTAAGTAATACAAAAAACGTAATTCACTAAACTTCTGGTCTCAAAAAAAAAAAAAAAAAATTATAGGTATAAATAATGCTTGACAAGGAATAAATGTAAACTATAAACGTCATAAACATTAAAATTCTTGATTAAGCTGGATTCACTTCCGGTCTGCAAATTAACATTGTACACTTATATTTCCAAGTATTTAAACTAATGTGTAGATAGATTCAACTTGAATTAAGAATTATCTTGCGGATTCGTCTTGTAACTCTCCAATAGGATCTTTTTGTAATTATTCCGAAAACTATCAACTGATTTCGATAAATCGAATAGTTGAGGATTTTCATTATATAATTTTACAGATTGAATGTAATAGGATTTGCTATAGAGGGTTGTATTATGGCTAGGAATCTGGATAGTTGAAGAAGCATGTCTTGTTGATACAGAGTGAACATTAACTAAAAATATATATTTATCGTAAAGATATGCTGGTTTTTTAAATTTTAAAATTTTGAAAAGCATAGCTGCAATAGCCAGTTTAATAAGGCGAGAGAGAGAGAGAGAGAGAGAGAGAGAGAGAGAGAGAGAGAGAGAGAGAGAGAGAGAGAGAGAGAGAGAGAGAGAGAGAGAGAGAGAGAGAGAGAGAGAGAGAGAGAGAGAGAGAGAGAGAGAGAGAGAGAGAGAGAGAGAGAGAGAGAGAGAGAGAGAGAGAGAGGATTACAGCGAAGTGCTTCCATACTATACGTCACTGATTGTGTGTACATTCCACTCACCGTAGTGTTTTAGCCCCAACTACTTGCTGTTATGTAGCACCCAAGATTCCTGAACCAATATCCATTGAGGATGGAGGAATAGATAATCCAGTATGTGAATTTTACTGATAACTAATTTATTTTGAAGTCGCTGTAATTACTTAGCTTGAGCTCAGATAGGAACTCACAGTATCAGTCTGAAAAGTCTACAATACATATAAGAACGCTATACCTCCTCACTGAGTTCTTTCGAACCCCGTTACATTCGGGGTCTCATGACAGTTTTTTGACAGGAAGGAGACTGTATTCTTACGAGCATCCAACTTATGGTAATAGTGAGCTCAAGTTCACTCGTCAACATCTTATGCGTAACCTCAAGTCTGGCACTATCATTCAAGTATTTGCTTTCGTTCTGGTTCTATTGGAACTGGAAAACAACAAAAAATTCAAACGATAGAGGATAACAACATACAGCAGTTGTTAAATACAAAAAAATTGCTTTCAATGGCCACTGATTTCCAACCGAGCTCAGAGACTCAACTCATAAGGTCAGAAAGCTCCGGGAGCTTTTGTCGATAAGCTCGCACTCAGTCACCACCTTCAGTTTATTTTCATGACCTGAAATAAAAATGCCAACAACTAGGGTTGGTAGAAGTACTTTCTGGAGGTTTAAAAAAACCCCCTCTTGAGAAATATTATTTTGGGATCAATCCTAATAGATCGAATAATGTTATTGAACATTGAAAATGCCTAAGCAACGATTTATTAGTATGATGCCTATAGGTAAAGCTCCAGCACGAACCAATTTTCTGTCGCTCAAATGAATTTGTACAGTACTTCGACAGAATCTGTATACACAGCGAAATTGTCCTCTGACCTATCGCCGGATTCTACACCCCTTCCTGCTTTACAAGTTTACTCTATTGGCAACAATGCCAATATTTGAATGATGATTCAAACGTTAACGCGATATCTATTTAGTAATAGCTCCGTATTTAATAACGATTATCCTGAGTTGCTTTGAGTAGACATGTAGGACGATCGATTTTAGAAGGATGCTTCATCGTAATTTTGCCCCCCCCCCCCCCTACCAACCACCACTCCTTTCCCCCAATGTTATTAACTAATAGGAAAAACAAATACTGTTACCTTGAAAGATTTTCAGATCTCAATGTTTCATTACTTCAGCCCTCAATGACTGCCTTTCAAGGATGATTAAAATTGATGCCGATGTTACTGGCACATCCCTGGCAAATGCTTGATTTTTAAGCCTAATTTCATGAACTTTGGTCCATCATTTTTGGGGAATATCTCTGGATGGCGGACTGCGGCAACGGACGGTTTTTTTTTCTCGGTTTTTGGATGCTGTGCACCATGAAACCGAAACCATCGAATTTTTAAGGAGTGTGTGTGTGTGTGTGTGTGTGTGTGGGGGGGGGGGGGGAAACTTTTTTTTTCTTTGTTGATTACAAAGATACATTATTGAAAATAATAATCAAAAATAAAATAAATGTAATATCATATCCATGTATATTAAAATTAAGTGTGTAAGATTCCTCATCTCGGTTTTCAAAACGTTGTAGGTATATAATAGCATTTATTTATGGCGTAACTCTCCCACTGTCCATTTTATTTGTTCTCTCAGCACACGACCTGTATCAGTGTTAAGCAGTAATTTGAACAAGTGAAATAACGTTCACATGCACCCTGCAATTTCTCCGGCATTATTAGGTCAAGGTTCTATTGTTGCAAGAACATTTTTGCTAAATCAGATTTGCTTTTTTGTCAGTGGCTCTGTTGACTTCATCGTAAACCACAAAACGTTTATGCGATAAATATACTTAACCTACCGATAAATTACAGCTAACTATGTTGAGATAAGAAATTACTGCTGCTGGTCAGTGAAACTTCCAATTCTTCACTCCATCTGGACATCACCGACTATATACCGAACAAACTAATCTCTGCATTTCAGAAAAACGTGTTTTGATATCCAATACCTAGTTGGTAAGGAGATCAAAATCAAAACATCAAATTTCAAACAATATTTATATTATTCAATATTTCAGCCCTTGGTAAATATACCCTGTAGGGATGAAAATTAATGCCCATGTTATTGGCACATCCCCGGCCGATTAATGACTTTTTAGGCAAATTTCATAAACTTTGTTCCAATGACAGTGGACGGCGTATTTGAGTTTCAATTCTTGCAGATCAATTTTAGTTCCGTATCTGCCTGTCTGTGGTAAATCCTTGTCACGCCCATAACCATGCGAAGTTTTAGTCCGATGTTGGTGAAGTTAACAAGGAAAAAAAAAAAAAAAAACTGGAGTGGGAGGGGAAGCTCGGAAATTTGCTAGTATGGTCACTCTGCATTGCTGAAACTTCTATGCAATAAGATAATAAATATAAATTCAATTATTTAATAAATATAATAAATAATAATATAGAATAATTTAAAATTATTTTTGAATAAAATTAAAAATTTGATTTATTTAAACGATATTGTACGAAAGCACCTACATCGCAGTAGTTTACCAGTGGCATGTCTTCAAATCACTATCCGTCCCCCAAGAGCTGTAGTGAAAAGTGACAACTTAATAACACGTCCGTCTTTCTCGAGTACGCTGACGTGAAAATGCTTATTTGAGAGGAAATAGAAAATAAAGAAGACCGACACTGAAGACGAAGTTCATTACTTTCTTGAGACTCCCCTTACTGTTTCTAGGCCTATAGCGTCATTGGATATTTTTCACTGGAAGTTAACTTGGAGAGATGTATTTCTGAAAGTATCTACCGCAGTTTAGGTTTGATATTTCTTATTCGTCGTAACAGGTTTCGCCGGGGAACATTTTCTTTCATTCTTCCATGACAATTTATTCCGAAATTAACTAGGACACAGCTTTTGCAAGCTGCCAAGCTTTACAAGCTTTCAGGAGTGCTTTTTCAAGTACATAGTTTCCAATCAGTTATTCTTGGTGTTACATGACCGTAAATTTATAAAAAGAAGAGTATAAAACATGGGAATGAACTCTGTCAGATTTCTTCTATGCCGATCATGGTATTTATTTGTCTTGGATTTCTTAATGAATTTATTATGGCTTAATCGAATTTCATTTTCATTTTTTATTTTGAACACTGAACGGTTGTAATCAACCAAATTACCACATTTATTCTTCAACCTATAACATGATTGTACAAATGATTAAAATGCCTTGATACTGATGATATCGAATACAATGATTTGACGATTGCTTTGAACGAGCAACACAGGAAAGACAGCATGAATAAGTGATATGTCATTTATATACGTGAATTAAACCCTCATGCATACACACAAGAAAAACAAATTTTTGGAATTCACCCGTTAACCCAGGGATGGAAACGTCACTTAATGTTTACACCGTAGACTACACATAGTCTTGCGAAGTAAAGGATGAGCAGTTTTGCCCCCACATAAGTTATCCCAACTTATGCCCCTTTAGTTTGTTCGAACCTCGTAACGTCGTGCACGCCGCTGTTTTCGTCACAATTATTCACACAATTGAATAACCAAAACATATGGGGTAATTTTAAACGTTTCCAATAAAGTAAGTAGGTAGAATAGTGATTTGTACACAAAGTTTCCATCGCATAACCCTCTAACGGTGTCCAAAAGGGAGCACGTTTCCATTGCCTATTAGTACTATTGTGACTAGGTAAAACTACCCATTCCGCGCATTTACCCAGCTGTACAGCGATGTTCACTTCACGTTTACACTGGGAACCCAAGTAGAGTGTTTACTGGTCTGTAACACCTGGTATGTAGTACCACTAATTTACTTATAAGATTTACTAAATTGAAGTGGGATCTATACTAAACACTGTTCTTTTATTGGTCGAACTGCAATTATAGGCTCATTGAACTCAAACATTGAACCCACTAAAACGAATTGAAACTGAGAGAAAACAAAAAAGATACCACCACAATCAATTTGGTAGCACTTGCAGATGTAATTTCGTTATAAAGGAGTTTTACACTTTAACTAACTAGATGAAAGTCAAGAAAATGGAGCATAAAAAATAAAGAAATGCCTAACTAGTTAGTTAAAGTGTTAGACTTGGTCATAACGGAGCTATGTAGAGTCTGCGAGTGTTTCCATTCGATTCGGCGTCAAAAATCATATCAGAACCGATCCCAAACTCATTGGTTTATAGAGTCATTTTTCAATAAACCCTGGATTTATTTAGTAGGAAAAGACCACGATTTTCAAAGTAAGAAGACATTTTCTCTCATAATTATGTAGTAAAGTAAAACTAAAGATGACTGACTGCTGGGAAGTGAAAACTAGGAGCTATTTTTTTTTTTTTTTTTTTTTTTTTTAATGAAAGGTGGCAACAACAAAGTACTGCTGAATTTAAGCGGTTACAGCCCTGAGAAAAACATCAACTTTTTGAAGTGAAGCTTTTATACAGACCCCCTCCCCCCTCCCCGCTAGGAACGCTCGCCGGTCGGGGAGTCTCCCCGTGAAAACCGTCATGGCCCGTGCGTCTGTCGTAATCCGAACTGTCCCGAACGATCCCGATTTTACCCGAGGCCTCCCCGGTCTCTCTTTCTCTACTCTACGACACCAATCATCACTTTCATAGAATGTAACAATGATAATGATGGTGTAGAAATTACTGAATGTACTTCTGATCTTGATGAACAGGCAGATAATTAAGCTTCGTAAATGATTTGGAACTTGTATGTTATATATTGTATGTGAGAACTTGTATGCAATGAAACTGATTTTGCAAAAATTTAAGGATGCAAATTATTAGAATTATATGAAATTAATTCCAATTAGAAGAGATTGTTTATGAGTATGAAAATACTCATAATTCTATTTTACGCTTTATCATATAATTGTTGGCATGCTGATTGTCCTTAAAAATCATTGTCACAGCTATGCTCTCCGGAGTTTTTCTCAAAAAATAAAAAAACCTTTGAAAAATCATACCTCTGCAACGGGTTGAGCTAGGACGGTGCAGCCTACCTGAGTTTTTCTTCCACACTATATCATGGACACTATATACACACACACGCACGGTCACGTACCTCACGTAAGATCGTAACATCCGCTAAAAACACCCATAAAAAGGTGTTTCAAACATCTACGGCCCCGAAGGCCGGGGTTTTGTACACATTTGCCTTAAATTAATAAACGAAGCTCTTTATACATTATTATAAAAAATTAACTGCATAGGTTACTTACCTACTCCTAATTCTACCTTATACCTAACTAAACTACCCTTCTTATAATTTATTCTAAAGATACCTAACCAATCTATCTTCCTACTAATTGAAATTATGAATGGTGGACCTGGATTCAATCAATATTCAACGTGCAACTTATACAGGCAATAGGCTCAATAATCAATTCCCCAAAGGTTCGGACCCCAATCCCAACTTCGTTCTCTTTTTTTCTGGGAACTTTGTAATCTTCAGTAACTTTGCTTTCGCCGCGCCCCTCTCAACTCGGCTTTTTGTAGGACTGATTAAATGTTCCTCGAACGCCTAATCCTGGTAAAGACCTTGTAGGTAACAATTAATTTTCTGGCGGGAACTTAAAGGAAAGGGGTCTCGGCAATGAACAACTTACACAATCTAAAAGTGTCCGAGAGAAGTGGAGCAAAAGGTATCCAAACTAACCATCCTCTGTGGAGAGTTTTCGAGTGGAAAATTGACTTGGAAATTGAGGAGAGTGGTGTGTGGATATAATCCTAGTTGGAAAATAAAATTAGCGAAATAGTAATTTACCGACTATCGTGAATCCGAAACAGGGACATGTGTCAAAGGGACAAGCTGAACGTATCGTGTCACGCTGAATTCAATCCTTGAATACTCGTTATCTCAATATCATGTTGAAGTTCACAAAGCTGTTTTCCAAATGTTCTAACTTAGTTTTTAATTCTGACAGCTTGTTTATGTACATCAACAGGATTGTAAGATAAGGAGGGGCTCATTCCACAGAATGAGAAAAGTCTTGAACTCTTTGATTAATAGTAGATGATGAAATTTTTAATTCTGAGAGGTTGAGGACGAATAAACTTTTTTTATACGTTATTGGAACATTTCTTCTATCAGTTTCATTGCGTTTTCATCAGTTAATACGGATACAAATTAGGGTAGCATAGGTTTTTTATTAGTGGTTTTCAAGATGTTGTTTCTCTATTAGATGGTGGTATGCTGATCTCATAGCCTTCAATTGCTAACTCTGTTATGATCATTTGAGCCGTACGTTGTTGATCATCTTGATAATAATAGTCAGCATTCTAATAGCAGCTACTCAGCCCTAGGCCTTGTATTCTATAATTATAAAGATTTTTCAACCTATTGGATCGCAACCATAAAATAAATCTAGTGTAGAAGCCCCACTGGCTAAACCTTCATCAAGCATATCAAAAGTATACGTGTATCTTTTCTATTCACCATTTAATCTGTCCCTACCCACATAAGGATGTTCATCTCATGTGAAACTCAAAACAATTCTTACTCTCATTAACCGAGTCACACACGGTACGGAGAGTTGAAATAGAGGAGAAGTATGATGCCGATGAAGAGGACTGTAGCACCTGCCCCGAGCGCCTCTGGGTCAGTGACCTAGAAGGGGTCATGCAGTAAATAGTTTCAATGAGCGTTACCTACGAATTTAGTATATATTTTTTAATGAAAATATAGTCCACTTAAGAAATATGATATCTTCCGCACTCTACTACTTCTACTGCTACTGAGTTGTTATCTTTCTATGATTTTTCAAAGTTTGAACTGGTGACGTCACACTCATAAGCAGAAGAGTCCTTTCGGACTCTTCTCGGCACCTCTCGGCGGGAGAGTGCGGTTGATGCCAAACTTCTTGAGATGGAATCTTCTTCCATTTGAAAATAGTTGGAATACCTTCTTCGCACCCATGAGTAACGCGCATTGTGAATAATCAAGAAATGGGTTCGTGACTGAACTTTAAAGTGCATAGTTTTTCATTACGGTATCAGTGGATACCTGAAATGTTTTCTTTGAGAAAAATAAAGAAAAATAATGGTGACCGTAGTAGTGATGATGGCGGCTGATGACACAAAGGAAGGCTTCAACGGATTTTCCAGGGGGTTGTTCCGGCCTCAAACGGCGATTTTCACCAGATTTCACGAATATAGTATTGGTGAAATTTAGCCCAGGCCCGTAGTTTTGGATACTGATGGCCCGGGCAATAAAATCATGGATGAGAGCGGTTTTGGTAGAGGATGCTGATAGACCAGGAGCTGGCTAAATGTTTGGCACCATCATTTCTACAAAAGCTTTAATCACTTTCATTTATACAGTTTAGTGAGCTTATAAAGGAATCATGAGTTTGGGGTAGTCAGCCTCAATAATTAGTCTAATTAGCCATTTCGGAGCCAGAAAAAACATCATCTGATATATGGATGAAAATGGTGTCAACACGTAGTAGACTGACCCCAATGAAGAAATCAACAAGTCTGGCAGCCCTTCATTAGGACCAGTCTACTGCATTTTGAAACCATTTTCATTCATGTATCATATTTTTTTTGGCCCCTTTTCGGCCATTTTGAACGTGTCTGGCAGCCATTTTGCCCCAAATTTGGGCTGCCAACTTCTTGATTTCTCCATTGGGGCCAGTCTACAACGTTTAGACACCATTTCCATCCATGATGATGTTTTTTCTGGCCCCAAAATGGCTAATTAGACTAATTATTGTGGCTGACTATCCCAGTTACAGCCTGCCAGACTCACGATTCCTTTATAAGCTCACTAAATTCCATAAATTAAAGTTGTTGAAGCTTTTGTAGAAATGATGATGGTAAACATGTAGCCAGCCCCTGGTTTATGATGACTTTCCCGAACGGTTCCCCCCCTTGCCAAACACCACCCCTTCCCACAATGTTATTGACTTTGTGTAGTAGGAAAAAAATTACTGTTACCTTGAAAGTTTTTCAGATCTCAATGTTTAATTACTTCAGCCCTTAATGACTGACTATCTTTCAAGGATAATTAAAGTTGATGCCGATGTCCCTGGCATATCCCCGGCCAATGCTTGATTTTTGAGCCGAATTCCATAAACATTGGTCCGTCAGTTTTGTGGAATATCTCTGGACGGCGGACAGCGGTTACGGACGGTTTTTTTCTTCAATTTTTGGATTCTGTGCATCTTGAAACCGAAACCATCAAATTTTGAAGGATTGGGTGGGGGAGGGGGGTGTTGGAAAACTTTTTTCTCCGTCGATTACAAAAATAATGAACCTAGATGTAATAGGAATCATATCAATGTATATTAAAATTAAGTGTGTAAGATTCCTCATCTCAATTTTCAAAACGTTGTAGGTATATAATAGCATTTATTTATGGCGTAACTATCCCACTGACCTATTCCTTTATAAGAAATTTGATATCATTCGCACTCTACTACTTCTACTGCTACTGAGTTGTTATCTTTCTATGATTTTTCAAAGTTTGCACTAGTGACGTCACCCTCATAGGCAGAGGGCCCTTCCAGGCGGGAGAGGTGCTTTGATGTCACCAGTGTGCGAAACTTTGAAAAATCATAGGAAGAGCCGCTGGGGGAGCCGCCGGGGGAGCCGCTTTAACTACTCATCGTAGGAGAGTGCGGTTGATGCCAAACTTCTTGAGATGGAATCTTCTTCCATTTAAAAATAGTTTGGATACCTTTTTCGCATCCATGGTTAACGCATATTGTGAATAGTCAAGAAATGGGTTCGTGACTGAACTTGAAAGTGCATAGTTTTTCATCACGGTATCAGTGGATTTGTTTTGTCGATTTGAAGTAAGACAATCCTGATCGAACCAAAATGATATGGTTCCAGGTACGAACCTAAAATGATTCCTTTCAGAAAAATAAAGAAAAATAGTGGTGACCGCAGCAGTGATGATGGCGACTGATGATACAAAGGAAGGCTTTAACGGATTTTCCAGGGGGGTTGTTCCAGCCTCAAACGGCGATTTCCACCAGATTTCACGAATATATTGGCGAAATTTAGCCCAGGCCTGCAATTTTGGATACTGATGGCCCGGGCAATAAAATCATGGATGAGAGTGGTTTTGGTAGATGATGCTGATAGACCAGGAGCTGGCTACATGTTTGGCATCACCATTTCTACGAAAGCTTTAACCACTTTAATTTATACAGTTTAGCGAGCTTATAAAGGAATCGTGAGTTTGGGGTAGTCAGCCACAAAACCATGCTCATAACTCAGCTTGTTGGCCACGCACTTCGCAGTAGTTAACATAATATGGTTGGATAAATCGAGAGCTTTCGAACGAATGGTCAACGAATTTTGTGGGATGAAAAACGACGAAGTACCATTTCCCTAGCAACGACTCGGTTGTAAGCGGAAATCATCAGAAAAAACGACGAAGTACCATTTCCCTAGCAACGACTCGGTTGTAAGCGGAAATCATCAGAATGTTGTCGTCACAGATGTCGTCCGACATTTCTTTCAGATTTCGTTAGCTTTTTTGCCTAGTTAGTCCATGGCTAAAACACATTCTCTGTTAAAAGTAGTTCTATTTGAGCCCAACTCTTGACTCCAACAAATGACAAGAATAACACGAAGTAGATTGGCACATACTTATTTCAAATCATAATTTCTCCCTTGAGAGGGAAAAACATTAAATCATGTTTAATGTTTTTCCCTCGCAAGGGAGAAATTAGATATAGTTTTTTAAGGTCAAGAAAAAAGAAAAGATTCTAATTAACAAAAACAATTTATTATATTTATATACATTTTTATTTTACCATTAGATATTTCCGATGGGACTCATACCAAAGTACGCTTGCATACGAGTCTGCAACACATTGGGACATTTTATGTCTTTAGTTGCAGACTCTTATGCAAGCTCTAAGAGCCACTCAGCTGATCCGGACCCTGGGCATCGTCAAGTAAATGTCCTAAAGAGGCTACATACGAAATTACAGCTTCCGAGAGTGTAAAGCATAAAAAATAGCTTTAAGAGCCACTCATCTGATCCGGACCCTGGGCATCGTCAATTAAATGTCCTAAAGAGGCTACATACGAAATTACAGCTTCCTAGAGCGTAAAGCATAGAAATTAGCTCTAAGAGCCACTCATCTGATCCGGACCCTGGGCATCGTCAAGTAAATGTCCTAAAGAGGCTACATACGAAATTACAGCTTCCTAGAGTGTAAAGAATAGAAATTAGCTCTAAGAGCCACTCATCTGATCCGGACCCTGGGCATCGTCAAGTAAATGTCCTAAAGAGGCTACATACGAAATTACAGCTTCCTAGAGCGTAAAGCATAGAAATTAGCTCTAAGAGCCACTCATCTGATCCGGACCCTGGGCATCGTCAATTAAATGTCCTAAAGAGGCTACATACGAAATTACAGCTTCCTAGAGTGTAAAGCATAAAAAATAGCTTTAAGAGCCACTCATCTGATCCGAACCCTGGGCATCATCAAGTAAATGTCCTAAAGAGGCAACATGCGAAATTACAGCTTGCTAGAGTGTAAAGCATAAAAAATAGCTTTAAGAGCCACTCATCTGATCCGGACCCTGGGCATCGTCAAGTAAATGTCCTGAAGAGGCTACATACAAAATTACAGCTTCCTAGAGTGTAAAGTATAGAAATTACCTATTAAAATGATTTAACCACCGCTTCACAAATCAAACCGTTCTCGCAATATTCGGATCACCTGCTATGAATCAAATCATCGAAACACCAGTTCAATGAAATCATCAGAAATTAACAAGCGGTTGCAATCATGTTCACAATATCAATTATTGAGAATGATCACCTGAGTGTACACAATTATTCAAATAACCATGCCCATAACTCAGCTTGTTGGCCACGCACTTCGCAGTAGTTAACATAATATGGTTGGATAAATCGAGAGCTTTCGAACGAATGGTCAACGAATTTTGTGGGATGAAAAACGACGAAGTACCATTTCCCTAGCAACGACTCGGTTGTAAGCGGAAATCATCAGAAAAAAAACGTTGCAGATTTGCGTGTCGGAATTCACAGAACGACCCCCAGCCCTAAAACATTAAACATGTTAAAACAAATAGGGGGTGATACAAATAATGCGTTCCAAGTTCCGACTTGAACGAAGACGGCGCTCGAGGCATACCTCTCCTTCAAGACTGATCGGTCTTGCGGGTCTTGCCTATATGTGCCCCTGTGTTCGGCGTTAGGTTTATCTCTATTTTCAATTATACTCGTAGGTATAAATATGATCCTTAGTAATCGACCAAGAAAATAAAATATTAATATCCTCTTCAAAATTTGTGGGATGGAAACCAACGTTTCAAATACGTAACTTCTAAAAAATCGATTCTTTTGTTTTTTGTTTTTACAATACCTCAAACCGATTGGATATGCCTCTAAAGGAAGGGTTTTCTATGTTTTCTGGCACGCTGAATCGATTGAGATGGGCTACACAATGATACTCACACCTAAAGTAGAAAATAGGGTGTGACTTTGGACTCATACCAAAGTACGCTTGCATACGAGTCTGCAACACATTGGGACATTTTATGTCTTTAATTGCAGACTCGTATGCAAGCTCTAAGAGCCACTCAGCTGATCCGGACCCTGGGCATCGTCAAGTAAATGTCCTAAAGAGGCTACATACGAAATTACAGCTTCCTAGAGTGTAAAGCATAGAAATTAGCTCTAAGAGCCACTCATCTGATCCGGACCCTGGGCATCGTCAATTAAATGTCCTAAAGAGGCTACATACGAAATTACAGCTTCCTAGAGCGTAAAGCATAGAAATTAGCTCTAAGAGCCAGTCATCTGATCCGGACCCTGGGCATCGTCAAGTAAATGTCCTAAAGAGGCTACATACGAAATTACAGCTTCCTAGAGTGTAAAGCATAAAAAATAGCTTTGAGAGCCACTCATCTGATCCGGACCCTGGGCATCGTCAAGTAATTGTCCTAAAGAGGCTACAGACGAAATTACAGCTTGCTAGAGTGTAAAGCATAAAAAAAATAGCTTTAAGAGCCATTCATCTGATCCGGACCCTGGGCATCGTCAAGTAAATGTCCCAAAGACAATTGTGTAATTAGCCATGTAGGTGCCAGAAAAAACATCATCAGATACATGGATGACTGTAGACTGACCCCAATGAAGAAATCAACAAGTCTGGCAGCCCTTCATTAGGACCAGTCTACTGCATTTTGAAACAATTTTCATTCATGTATCTTATAATTTTTGTGGCCCTTTTTCGGCCATTTTAAACGTGTCTGGCAGCCATTTTGCCCCAAATTTGGGCTGCCAACTTCTTGATTTCTCCATTGGGGCCAGTCTACAACGTTTAGACACCATTTCCATCCATGATGATGTTTTTTCTGGCCCCAAAATGGCAAATTAGACCAATTATTGTGGCTGACTACCCCAGTTGCAGTCTGCCAGACTCACAATTCCTTTATGAGCTCACTAAGCTCTATAAATTAAAGTTGTTAAAGCTTTCGTAGAAATGATGATGGCAAACATGTAGCCAGCCCCTTGGTTTATGATGACCTTCCCGAACGATTCGAGAAAAAATGTAGAATTTAGCGGTAAATTTGCAAAGCAGTTGCTTGGCCAAGCGCTCGATACGAACTGCCTTTGTGTGTTGAAAAAAAAAAAAAAAAAAAAAAAAGAGCGTGAGGAAGAAGTGAATCAAGATTAGGAGGAGGGTAAGAGCCATTTTCTGTTGCATCCTGTTGCTGTACTTTATCGTTGTCACCCACTCTTATCTTACGCTGCCCTCCTTCTACCTAGCTCGAACCGCATAAAAAAGTGTATGTATAGAATTGAAGTTTGCGTGAAAGTTGTTGAGGTGGCCCAAACTTATAATTTTTGGATTCGTTACGCAACAGCTTCATTTTCTACAAATATTCGCTAAAAGGATCATCTCGAATCTACGATTTTCGTCGTGGTGTACAGAAAATTGAGGAGATTAAGAATTATGTCTACATACGATTGACATTCGCGTCTTCGGGAATCTTTTGTCAGAATTCTATGGGAAGTGTGAGAAGGAGTATTATTATTATTTATTTTATTTATTTTTTCAATTTTTATTTTCTTTTTTTTTTTTTTAGAATTTAAGCCGCGTCTCAATCGGATGGGTCTTTAGCGGCAATAAAAAATGGGTGTCAAAAGGACACTGCAACGGGCACGATTCTAATGGGAGCCATGCTGACCGTCCGTCACTACACGGATTGCTATCACGGACTCTACTGACAGATCGGAGGGGGGAAAATAATAATAATAGTAACCCGCAAAGCGAGGCATCTCCGCACTCTGCCTCAAGGGATACAGCGATGACTGTTTTGTAACCCCTACAGCGGATAAAAATACCCCGTAATAAGAACTTAACTACCACACAACGACTAATGCTTGTTACAACCTTAATTTCCGCATTTTTCATCCGATTTTGATGAAATTGTCAGGAAATACGCGGCTTAGGTTGTAGATGGCTCCGTACCTGTTTCAACTCATCATATTGTGCAGTTTTTCAAGATCATTTTTTTTAACTTTTCAATGATCTATACATCAGTGATAGGTAAACGAGGAAGCTCCCAACTTGGTCGATGGTTTTTAAATACATTTATCCAGATAGACAAGTCTTTATTTCACCTATTTGGAAAAGATGCATATTAGGTATTATTTTTTTATTTTATTGTGAACCCTTGTACTTTACTAATGTCAAAAAGCAAACGAAATTTCATTTAATTTCAATTTCTTTTATAAAAATTGTTGTTTTAGAATAATTGTTTTGATCATAAATATTTTTAAGCTCAAAATTTAACTACTTCATAACCTACATCCACGGTACCATGTGATATCAATACCAAGTCTGCTCAAGTTAAGCACCAAGTTGGTACAGGACTTCTTCCCTATCTCTTACGATTTCATCTTACGTAAATCTTGAAACCGCGAATTCAGCCAAGCGTTGATTATTTCTATATTTGTGTTTCATATATTTTAGTCTATGGTTTACCTCTTTATTAAAGACGACGTTATATTTTTCAAAATTGCACTAAAAACGTATAGAAATTGTCTGTCGTTCGTGGAAGACTTCAGCTAGATAAGGTTGGGATAAGCCCCCTATATAAATAGCAGCTTTTATGTTTTGAATGAAGTGACTAAGGCACATTATAGCAAATTCAAATCACATAATTAAGGCGCTATCATTCAGTTTGTGTAATGTTTTTCAAGCTGATAGTTGTCTAGCACAGTCATTGATATTTCAGAGTTCTGTCTTTCTACTGGGAGAAAACAGTAGTGTTCAAACGTGGACCACTTGTCAACCTGACAAGTGACGCAAGGTTTTCAAGGACGAGACTAATAAAGTCGCGAGTTTAAGAGGAAAAGGCGAAGGTCATATACCTTGCGTTGTAACAATCGAGGACCCTCCCTTACACTCTTTCATGGAAGTCTTCTTGATTTATTACCGCGAGGGACGGTTTATCTTCCATTATTTTGGTGACGATATATCTCTGTCGAGAAACATTGCGTTGTCGAGATGATGCCACTACAAAGGGATCAGGCCTCGTCTCACTCCCTTTCGTATTATTCGGATACATACATGCCCCCGTGCTGGCTGGATGTTTCTCTTCAGCTCGTGACTTTACTGTGACTATCCCACGATTCAATAGAATGATATACACCAACATCATTTTCTACGAAAATTCGTTAAAAGAAATATAAAACTCAGACATAAATCCTCGCAAAGGGCTCTACAACCCTGAAGTCGCTCACAACGCTTTTTATAATGGAAAATAGTTTGTAAATATAAATAAATAAAAAAATAAATATAAATATATATATTTATATATATAAATACATTTGTTTCCCACAAAAAAGTATAAACTCATCACAAGGTAGTCCCTGGCTGATTGGAAAGGTTTCCGAGCCATATGCGTCCAACTGCAAACTACTGGTTTATTTATTTATTTATTAACGGGCAAGGCCCAATTTACAACAGCATAATATAAGTTTCATATATAAGTATAAGTTACATAATTTACACATATAAGAAAAACAACAAGAAAAAAAAAAACAATTTTACCAGAAACAACAATAAAACAAAACGAAGAAGAGTCAAAACAAAGCGGGAGAAGAGAGCACTATAGATTTTAGAGATGAAAGGGGACTATTGAAAAAGTCAAAATCTGGATTTAAATTTAAGAAGAGGTTTGCAGAACGGGGGATGCGGTGCAGTGGTCGATTCAGAAGATGGTTTGTCGGAGAGAAAGGAACGTGGAAAATTTCAGGCTGACGACTTGAGATTCGAGGGATGGAGAGACGAATTTCTGCCAGCAACGGAGGACAGTCGATACCGCCGTTTACAAGCTTGTGGAGAAATGACAGGTCAGCCATGCCACGCCGCACTTCCAGGGACCGGAGTCTGCAGGTCCTGACGAGTTATGGATAGTCCACGTTATCCGAAGATAATCCGATCTTAAATGCAATATACCGCAGGAATTTATTTTGAACACGGTCAATTTGATATTTGTGGACGGCATAATAAGAAGACCATATCGTTGAGGCGTACTCCAGCTTAGGAAGGACAAGCGCCTTATAAAGCATAACGGTGGCATGAACGTCGCTAAAATCGTGGGTATGCCTCTTTACAAAGCCAAGCGAGCGTTTAGCGCTACTGGCAACCATTTCAATATGCCGTGAGAAAGTGAGCTGACCGTCGCACCTAACTCCCAAATCCAAAGCTTCATCCCTTCTAGCCAGAGGTGCATTTCCGAGGGTGTACGCAAACTGAAGGGGCCTCAATGAGCGATGAAATGAGATGACAGAACACTTCGATTGGTTCAGAAAAAGGCAGTTCACCATGCGCCATTTCTCCAGTTCATTGATGGCCCGCTGAACGATGTCACGGTCTTCAACCGAGGTGACGTATCGGAAAATCTTCAGATCATCAGCAAAAAGCAGGCAATGCACGGCAGGACCCACGTGGGCAATAACACTGTTGATAGCCAGCAAGAAACACCAGGGTTCAAGATAGCTGCCCTGCGGAACTCCCGAGGAAGCATGAAATGGAGAAGACAGTGCATCTCGAACCCGCACCCTCAGCCATCTATCACAAAGATATGATGCCAACCAATCAAGCAGTGGTCCAAAAACCCCCAAGGAGCCAAGCAGGCTCGCTATATGATTGTGTGAAACCGTATTAAAGGATTTGGAGAAATCCGTTGATACCAGGTCCGTTCGGCAGCCACTGCGAAAGCCCTCCATAACGTATTCTTGGAATAGGAGTAAATTTGCGCGTCGAGCGTCCACTCATAAAGCCATCCTGATCAACCACAATGAAGGGCCTGAACATGACCTGGAGCTGCTTTATGACCAGCTTCTCAAGGAGCTTAGGTGTCGTAGATAGAGAGCAAACTGGACGATAGTGCACGATGAGGCAGGCCCTTATCACCACTCTTGTGTACGGGAGTGACAAACGAGGACTTCCAACACTTGAGGAAACAACCTGTCCTAAGAGAAAGGTTGAACAGAAAAGTAAGTGTTTCGGCAAGCTTGGCAGCACACACAGGACAGGAGGCACCCCATCAGGGCCCATGCCTTTAGTGATGTCAAGATGCAAGAGTTCACGGAGCACTTTCTCCTCTGAAACCTCCAAAAAACCAATATTCACGACGTCCTGTACCCGGAACTCAGGAGGGCTCAGCACAGACGGTTCGAAGACTGATGAAAAATGACGTGCGAATAACTCAGCGACCTCAACGGGATCAGAGGCAGTTTCATCAACCAAGGACATAGATGCAGGCAAGTAATTTCCACCCTCCTTGTAGTTGAAATAATTCCAGCAAACTTTGAGATTTTGAAAACTTGAGAAACGGGCATGAGCTAGCAACTTTTGACGGGTAGGTGCAACGAGCTCGCGATCAAACCACTTCGGGAAAGACGAGGAGTGGTTTACCGTCTTAGGCACAAAACTTTCAATAGCCTTATTTATAATGGCGTAAAACTGGGCAACAGCGTCCCCAATCGAATCCCGAACCCCACCCCAATCAACCGTCTCGAAAAATTCATTCATAGCCTCGTTGTTCCCACTCTTGAAGTTAAATGCAAATCGGGCACTTGGGAAAATTCTGTCGTGAACATCAAGCGAGCGCAGCAAAAAAGTGAAGGCGGGGTGGGCAGGATCCAAGGGGGAAATCGGGTCCACAGGAAGAACAGACGTCCCATCACCATCTTAGACGAGAAGAAGATCCAGCGTATTCCTAACATGGTTTCTGAAATGGTTCTTCTGTCGCGAGTTATGCAGCATCATTGCTTCGAAAACCAGCTTAGCCATAGTCGTTAGACGACTGCCGAACGCCACTTCCTCGGTATAATCCCAAACGATGCCCGGCGAATTCCGGGTAGGCAGCTGACACAGCATCCAGCTCAGAAAAATGAAAGTCCAAGACATGTTCAGGCTGGTCGCCAGGCAGATAAATACAACCCAAAATAAGCTTTAGATCCGGACGAACCACGAAGACCTGTTCAGCCTCATCAGAGGAGACCCATCTCAATGAGAGATGTTTGTTCAATACCGCAATCAGCACTCCACCCCCAGGACCATGGCATTTCAAACGATTATTTAACGGTGAACGATCTGCGCGATAAATCACATAATTTGGGAGACGAAGTTCAGATGAATCAAATCCGGACGAGAGCCAAGTTTCAGTGAGACAAATTATATCATAAGATAAGAGCGGAGATTGTGGATGTAAAATGTTCAATTTAGTATTCAACCCAATGATGTTCTGGTAATATGCTGTTAAAAAATTCGGCTTTGCTTTCAGTTTTTTTTTTTCATTGTAGGACGGCCTCGAGAAGGAATTATTAAGGGGTTCGATTTTTGGTACTCCATTTCTGTACTTAATAGTACAATATTCACCGTTTTCGTTTCGCACACGGAGCTCCTCCCTCAAGGCCTTAAGGTGAGCACGCTCACGTGGTGTTCTATCAGACGAGGCAGAGAAAACGGGCGGATTGACTGCGCGATTTGCAACAAGAAATTTAGTGGCACTTGTAGGAGAGTCCAATACCACCTTCAATGCAAGACAAACACCTTAGGATGGTGGGCCCATTCTTGATACACGCCTGATTAGATCCTTAAACTCGGGGGAAATCTTGGCAATAGACTCTTCAAGTTTCCTAAGGTCCTCATCGATTGCCTCAACCACTCTCGCCACAGTGGGCTCAGGGAAACCAAATATCATAACATAAGGTGCCCGACTACTGCGATTCTCAAACTCGGTGAAAGCATCCTCAAATACAGAATCTGAAAGAGAAAGGTTTACATTCCCAGGGCCACTATTTTCCGCATTTGGACTAGATACACCGGATTCAAGATCCACAATACGATTGACCAAGTCCGCACTTTTTAGGGCCTCCAGATCCGAGTGAATGGCATCAACCTTTGCTGACAAGGACTTGTGATTTTCCACACATTCCCCAACTTTCTCCGATAGACCCGAAATAAGGGAATTTGTTTGGGCAAAACCTGCAGCGATCTGCGAATTCACACAAGCCAAAAGTGACTGATGCAACTTCTCCAGCAATGAGACCGTTACTAACTCCGAGGCTGCCCCCAGAGCCTTCGTCGTGTCAGAGGGCCCATCATCACTATCAATCCCTGGACGCTTTGCCCCGCCGGTTTTACACTTGGTACACTTCCAGCCCTCCAGGGCGAGCCGACTCATCTTACGGAAATTTGCTTCAAGCTTATTCGTACAGCCGTAGTGAAACGTTCCCTTACTCTCAGAACGTCGCAACGAGTCCTCAGGGGAGAGCTTGTCATCACATCTCCCACAATTCATCTCGTTTGGCGGAGAAAGACTGAAATATGTTCTTATGATGTGATTATTTAACCCTGTAGCCAGAGAAGGCAGGAGTAGTGGTGACAGAAAGACGACGTCAAGCGATGACAGCGGGGAGCAACGACTCACGAACAAGCGGGATATGGTCGTGCGGTGTAGTCTACTGTCTGACTATTCAACTAATAACTGTAATGAGTAAGGAGAGCCGATGTGAATACTGATAGCACTGATGATTTATGATATAAATAATGAGGGGTTAGATTTAATGTACACATAACGTTCCAGACTGCAGTGATGAACTACATAGTATTTAGTTTTAATGTCGACACCTCCCTCATAGGATATAGAATAATCATCTCCATCATGCCTCCAATCAGCAAAGATAAGTCATTACAGTTATTTATGTGCAATTCAACCAAATATCTAAAATTAGTTCCATTAGCAAACTTTAAAAGAGAATTTCTCAAAAACATAGGAAATGTAGTTTTCCAACTTGTTAACCTCCAACGATTCCCAGTAACACTAGTGTTGGTACGAGTACTTACTACGACATTTAGTGCTTTATCGCGATTCAAATCGTCGTTTTCAGTTTCATTCCCACAAATCAAGGGTTGTTCGAAAAACAGACACTAGGGGCAGGGTCGACTGTAAGAAGAGACATATTCGTGATATACCCAGCTGATTGAACATGGCTATTGATTATGATGAGGCCTAAATGTTACAAGTACAGATAAGTTCAAATAAAAAACGTGATACAAACTCGGTTAAAACGAAAAGGTTTGATCTAGAGCATCATAAATTGTAACAGATATTTATGTACTAACCTGAAACTTTGAGTCAAGAACCACTAAAATATTCCATTACATGATTATAATATTACTGTAGTAGATGAGATGAACCTTTTCAGATTCAAGGCTTTATTAGCCAAAACTATAGGTTGACTAGGGATTTACTCTATTAAACTCTAGGGATTTATTTGATGGTTAGATAAAAATTAACACGTGTTGCAAGGTAACACTTAACACTTCTCTTGAAGAAAGTGTTCTAGAATAGAACGCCACTGGTCGACCTGTCTGTTTCAGTTGGATCGCATGATCCGAAGCATACATTTCAGAGTTGATACGGCTGTTCATCATGGATCGTTGTATACGCAGTATTTGCGATGTCCTGTTTTAATTACTCAAAAGCCTGAATAACCTCCTTAGGCAGTGAGAAAGTTCTGGACTGAACAAGAGGTCTAATTTTGTCGAAATAATGTGAAATCCATCTCGAGTGGTGTGCAAACATTTCCACAGCACGTTGGAGTGCTTGAGCACTGTCAGGTACAGGAAGCAGCAGGAGTGGTTCAAGTGGTCAGGATCAGGATTTAGTGTATATTTCAATTAGCTATCCCAGAAGATGAATTGATAGGTATACTTTTGTTCATTAACTGTGAGAAGATACTTCTTAACAGCCTACATTAAGCGCTCTAGATTTAAGTTGTTCTCTTCTTGAGTTGTTCCACAAATAGATACGACATCCAAATATAGGTAGGTCCCATTGATTTTCAGCTTCTATGATTCCATAAATCGTTTTTTGAACACATGGGACACTGTCTGCTACTCCGAATGGGATTCGCTGGAATCGGAAGATTCTCGTCAATGAGGACTTCTTTTAGAGGCCAACCTGAGGATAGTGTCATTTGTTGTTGCACTTGAGCAAATATTGTTCCGTGCTGGGAATTCAGAACGAGGTTGGAATTTGAAACGACAAAAGTAACATGTTCGCAACCCTGAGAGAGTTACTGCTGGCTAGAATGTTATTGAAAGGTCCCTTCCTATGAGCCCAAGCCTTACTCGATGTCGGAGAAGACACGTCGGCCAACATCAAGCCGATCCGGTTTCAGGAGTTTGTCCATTTTATTTTGGCTGATAAATTGTAATAGATGAATGGCTGAATAAATTGTAATAGAACCTCGTCAGGTACAGGGCTTTATTAGCCGAAATTCTAGGTTGAAAACCGAAGAATAATTTGAGGAATTTACATGATGGTTGATACAATTAACACGGGTTGTAAAGTATCAACAAAAAACCAAGTAGAATTATCACTTACAACTTACATACTTTCAATTTTGTTGTTGTTTGGTTTTTAGCCTAACTTTAATATAAGTGTTATTTTCACTTTCGGAAGTTAAAATTGTTTTCTTCAAAATCGAAATTCCCTTTTTTTTTTTTTTTAATTGTCAACTTTATTATCCGTAGGATATCACTGTTAGTATAATATTAATAATATAGTAAGGCTTAGCCTTAATTTACATGCTACATGAGGTTAGGTACGATCCAGCGATCGTCCTACAACCAGAGATTAGTGATTAGTATAACAATAACAATTTCACAAGAGAAAATATAAACAAACAACATGGGAAAAAAATCTTAAAAATTAAGTACATACATTTGTGATATGATTTTAGAATATTAGGATAACAATATTAAATAATAGTGAACATTTAAATTTTGAGTATTTCACTGATTCGGATCGGGTGTAATTAATAAATCTTGTGGTCGTTTTTTCTTAAGCCTCCTTTCGGGTGGTAATGGTGGTGGACGTTCAGTGATTTCGCGAATCAAGGCATTTGGGTGATTGATCATGGAAGTGTTCAGACGTTTGTATGTTTCCTTGATTACTTCAGAAACCGTGGAGAGATTCACATCATAGTGCAGTGTTGAGTTTCGCACAAACCATGGAGCTCCAGTCGCTATACGCAGTACTCGGTTTTGAATTGTTTGTACTTTCTGTACATGGGTTTTGGCTGCTAGACCCCATATCCCGCAAGCATACTGCCATATTGGTTGAATTAGCATATTGTAAAGCAACCGTTTAGTGTGGAGTGGCAGTGCGGATTGGACGCTCATGAGAAACTTTAGTTGATGAATTCTGTTTCGACATCTATTAACCAGACCTTGGATGTGGTGCGCCCAGGTAAGCTTCGAGTCAAGAATGAGCCCCAGATATCTCACTCGATCTGAGTTTGGAATCGGAATGCCATTCAGTCTGACATGAGGGACTCTTACATTTTTGAGGTAAGTAAACGTGACGAGTGTAGACTTGGTGGAATTCATGGATATTCTCCATTTGTTACACCATGGACCTACCTCGTCAAGAAATCGCTGCATATTATTTTCTGCCTCTTCACACGAGTGGGAACTACAGAGAGCAGCAACGTCATCCGCAAACTGGGCTAATGTGATCCCTTCCGTCGCCGGGAAGTCACTTGGATATAGGAGATATAAGAATGGCCCCAGGACACTGCCCTGAGGTATTCCTGCCCTGATTGCTTTCGAAGGAGACACTGTGCTGCCACATCTCACGGAAAACGTGCGTTGCGAAAGATAGGACAGGATCAGCCTGTAGTAGGTGTCCGGAAGGTGTGGCTTTATCTTGGAAAGTAATCCTGTATGCCACACCTTGTCGAAGGCCTTCTCTGTGTCCAATAATATACCAAGGCAGACTTTTTTTTCCTCGTAGGTGGTCAGGATGTCTTCTATAACTCGATGGAGTTGTTGTGGACAGGAGTGGAATTGCCTGAAACCCAGCTGCGTGTCGGGAAGAAGAGGAGAGAGAAATGGAAGTATTTTGGGGAGTAATAATCTTTCGAGGATTTTTGAGAATAATGGAAGGAGACTTATGGGTCTGTAGCTAGCAGGATTGTTGGCGTCCTTATCTGGTTTTTTCACCATTATCACACAAGTATGCTTCCACTTATTGGGAAAGTGAGTGGTTCTTAAAATAGCATTAAATATTTGGGTTATCATGACAACTCCTTTACGTGGTAAGGCAGAGAGGAGAGGTTGAGTGATGAGCTCATGCCCCGGTGCCTTTTTGGTTGGGGAGCGCTTTATTGCATTTCTAACTTGTCCCGGTGTGAAATAATCTTTGAACGGGTGAAGGATAAGGGGTGACTGCAATTGTTCCTGAACGTGGAGAGTGAATGTAGGGTTTGTATCCGGGTGTGGTGAAAACTGTTGGGTGAGAATATCAGCGAACAGATTAGATTTTTCTTGAGAGGTAGCACACCAATCAGAGCCGACTTTCAGGGGCGGGATCAAAATGGGCTCTTTTGTTACCATTTTGGTTTTTTTCTATAGGGAACCATCTTTGGTATCGAGTGCTTTGATAGAGTTATGATCCGCTAGAGTTTGTTCCTCTTTCAGTGCCATTGTAAGCTCCTTGGTCGCTTTGTTAAACTGCTGCTTGTCGAGTGGATGTTTTGTTCTTAGCCATTGCTTGCGGGCTGATTGTTTAAATGTTAACAATGACTGTATGTGAGGCGAAATTCCCACTCACATTTTACGTATTAGACCATTTTGAACAATTTCGTATTTGTGTCTGTCTGATTGCGTGTGTGTGTGTGTGTGTGTGTGTGTGTGTGTGTGTGTGTGTGTGTTGCAAATCATTGTGATATGCTAAATTTCCACAGTTTTCATTCCATGTCGAAAACATTTTCAGCAAATGTCAATCAATATTTCACTCTAAGCATACACGAACGTTATGGAAGTTTCCTCATTGCCTCGTCGCCAGATCTCGCTTTCAGAGGGAAGTCGGAAAAAGACGGTTTAAATCTTCACATATCAATTTAATTGCTCTAAATTCAAATCCAATAGTTCAATGAGCACGCACAAATTTGAAATCCATCAAGTGTCATTTTTTCATGACTCGCTTCTTCCTGTTCATGTCTTTTGATCCGGCGCAAAATCGAAGGGGAGTAGGAAAACTACGATTTCATTGTTCAGTTTTATAACGATCGTATCATCAGAAATTACTTGAGCGAACGTAAAATCCTTTGAAGAGGCATGGCTTTTACAGTTTTGTCCGGTTTTGATGAATTGTTCAGCTGTGAACGAATATATTAAATATTCATTTCAATGGTCTATTCATTCGCGATATAGATACGAGCAAGCTAAGAGTCACACCCGACTTTTTTGATGGAAGAACGTTTATTGTGAGTTTGACGATCCAAACTTCGGTAATGCAATTTATTATTGTATTTTCAATTTTGTCCAATGTAACCCCGGTTTCCTCTACTACATAGTTACACATAAGTGAAGGGTTCGTTAGTGGATCTCTCCTCAGTGTGTTCTGAAACGATTCTGTATATATTATGAAAACATTACATTTTACAGTTAAGGCCAGCGACTAAGATCAAAAACCGTGAAAACCCCCTCACTGTCCTAGGTGTAGTATAAAAAAGTGAGCGTATGCCACGAGGATGATATAGTGCGGGATGGCATAAATGGTTCAACATCAATTTATTTACGTAATAAGACAGCTACAAATGGTAGGAAGATGGATGTGCGGAGCACGAGACTCGAGGGTGAATTTATAGTTCGACGCCAGTGATGTCAAGCGAAGCTCAAGTTTGAGAGCTGTCGCGCTACGGTGGCCCTAAGCATCTTGCGGAGTTAACTCTGCGTCAGCCTCAAGCCACTAAATGCCTCAAACATTCAGAGATCGTGGGCCGTGATTCCCTGGTAGAGGTTGTACGTCTGTTGTTGAAATCCAAAAATCAGTTAGTGTTATCGTTATAAGTAGACAAGATAAGAGACGGGACGTTTGCTGTCTCACATAGTCAATTATATAATTGGAACAATAAATACACTTCAAAACTTAATTTCAATATATATATATATATATATATATATACTCGGCCCTTCGGGCCTCGCAAGGGGCTCCGCCCCTTGACCCCGCCAGGGGGGCTTCGCCCCCCTGGACCCCCCTAATCTATACTCGGCGCTTCGCGCCTCGCCGGATCTTTTCTCTTTTCTACTGTGTAGAAAACGAGGATAATTTGCTATGCAATTCGTCTCACGAGAAAAAAAAAATTTTTCAAGCCTGGCTGGGATTTGAACCCACAACCTTCGTCTCACAAGAGGAAAAAAAAAAAAAAAAAATAAAATAAATAAATTAAAAAAATAAATAAATAAAAAATAAAAATCAGGCCTGGCCGGGATTCGAACCCACGACCTTCGTCTCACAAGAGAAAAAAAAAAAAAAAATTTTCAGGCCTGGCCGGGATTCGAACCCACGACCTCTCGCTTCCCATCTCGGGACAAAAAACGTTACACAAAAAGTGAACATTTAAAAAATTATTGGGGGTCGGCCTAAGAATTGCATAGCAATATATATATATATATATATATATATATATATATATATATATATATATATATATATATATATTTATATTTATATATGGAGAGAGAGAGAGTGCTATATATATAAAACAAAAGAAAGAATAACAGGAATTCAATTCACAGACTCTTAATATTTCGGCTTAGATGCCTTTCCCAAACTACAATAGATAATGATAATACATTTTTGGTTAGAGTTAATTGTACAACGTTGGCAAAGGAGCTTGATTTGCGTTGCTCAGAATTGAGTTGTTGCCTAACATTTACTCCTAGTGGATCACATGATCTCAAAACGACGCTGTGAGCTTTTTAGACTAGTGAAGCAACCGCTAATTATCCTTAGGTCTCATTTTTCAAAATTTGTATTCCGAAATAATCACAGAATAACAAATCGTAGACCATAGCATCGTTCATAGCTCACTGGTAGGTCTTTGTTAGAACTGACCACTGATGTACGATGATTATTGACTCTCAAGTTCAGCTGTTTCTGCCTTTCCCACATAAAAGGCTGGACACTCCTTACAAACCAATTCATACACACGCATTGGAGTCTGGAATTCCGCTGATCCTTTGTATATGTATGAGATACCTTGCTGCTTCATCTACGACTCTTCTTGTTGTTATTCTCATTTATCCCCATTGCTCTCGCTAACACTAATCACTGCTTGTTTTCTCGATAACCACTCTGTTTATTTATGTTTACTTTCCACTCGGAAAGTTAGGTTATTTTCTCAATTATTTGTTATGTCCACCTATACAGACTATATTATTCAATGCAACTTGTTGATAGGGGGTTAGGTTGATTGGTTTTCTATTTCTGTATTTTGTGTAAATATAAATAACACTTATATTCTGCAATAGCAACGGTTCCTTTATGTTTGACACATGCAATAATGCCTGCTGATTGGTGACAGTGCATTCTGCTCCCAACTGAAACCACAATAACAATGTCTATCACTCCACATCCCCCGCCAACCTCCGTTTCATCACACCTCCCTTCTTTATCACGCTCTTTCTCGTGACTATTGAGTCGGCCCTTTAGAAGATTGATTGCCTAACAAAAATCACCAACCTCCAAGAAACTCTCTTTCATTCTCTCTGACGTCCACCCTTTAATCCGATGTTCACTTAGCTCTCCAAGATCAAGGAAATAGTTCTAATAAAAGTTGATCCAGGTTCTTCGAAAATTTCCTATAAACAGAAACAACGTTGAAGGTACGTACGTACTCGCCATTAAACTACTCCCAATTACTTGGAGGAATGTTATTGATATGATTGTACTAATTTAACTATTTAAAATAAGAATCCTCCCTCAGTTTATCTATACACTTTGCTCTATACTACTACGTGAGCTGTAAACAACATCTGCCAAGTAAGGCTCCTTCTTCCTTTTTCTCTTGTGGTTTATTATTTTCAATAATGAACCTTTGTAATCGACCAAGAAACGGAAACATTTACAACCCTCCCTGAACATTGTTTGGTTTACGCTTCAAGATCCGTAGAATCCAAAAATCGAAAAAAAAGGAAAGAAAATCCGTCCGTCCGCCGTCCTTGATTTTCTCCGAAATTAATAGACCAAACTTCATGAAACTTGCGATAAAAATTGCATTTTGGGTCTAGATGGTCCTAAAAACTCGGATTCAATTTTTTTCAACACTAAAGGGTAGCATCAAAGGCCTAAACATTTAAAAATCGAGTTCTCAAAACTTTCAAGTAATGATTTTTTGCTTGTCAATGATAAATATAATCCCAAAGAATCGATTAAAACCACCCGCAACTCTTTGCGTTGATCGATTCGTTTTCCTTATGGGCTCGAACATCGAAAACACCTTCGAATTTCCTAGGTGATTTTTAATGCGCTGCTAGCGGATCTATTGATAAGTCGATCAAGCTCTAAATTCCATCAATAATCGTTAGCTAGTGATACAAGGATACATGAAAATTGTTTTGTAAATATCAGCTAATATAATGCCATATCTTGTGATACGGTTCCAATGGAATTTATTCTAACGTTGCGAAATCGAGCTTATTAACTCATTGTTTTGCGGATGTACCTGCTAGTGAAGTACCTAACTGCTAAATTTCATCTCAAATTGCTCCCAAGTCTACCTATAGGTAGCGGAAGCATTGTTTTCACTTTTGAGAGAAGGAAAAGTTGTAATCTCCTCTAAAATCAAACGGTTTATGTTTTTTACAGTAGTGAAATTTTTTCTCGCATTTTACGTTTCAGACCATTCTGAACAACTTTCGTTCCGCGTCTTTCTGTGTGTGTGTGTGTGTGTGTGTGTGTGTGTGTGTGTGCGTCTGTCGAGTATGCTGATATCCTAGTAACAAGCTCAAATTCCATAATATTCAACAGATTTTTATGAAATGATCATGGAATGTGTGGGTTAGGGTGAAGATGGTCCCCTATAAGTTTCGTTTTTCCCAAATCAATGACATGTTTATTTTGGATAACATTACAAAGACGATTTTACAATAGTTCAAATAACACCATAGCAATAATAACACCTAACAATAATAATCCCCACGCTCTAGGGTGGCCTTGTTAACTCGTGGATTCAGGCCTCCAACAAAGGAAGGGGTGCCCCATCTTCCAGCCCCAGTCCTTCTGATATCACTGAACCGGACATGTTTTACTGAAGCCGCCGTCTGCCTCCCCTCAGTCGTAGCGAAACTGCCCGAATCACGGCCATCTGGATCTTGACGCGTACCCAACCGGGGATCTGAGATCGAGGCTTTTCCCACTTTTCTGCCAGTGCCTCGGTGAGCTGTTTTTGGAACCTCGAAAATTCCCGGTGGAGTACCCCCTCACATGAACACACGAGGGGAGTGAAGGAGGCCCGGAGATCCTCCCATCAAGGAGGATTTCCCAAATCAATACTTCACTCAGAGCATGCGCAAACGTAAATTCCATCAACCATCATTTTCTCACGCCCCCGTCATCCTACCTCTCTCAAATTGGGAGGATTGGTGGAAAAGGTTAATTTGAGCATTTTCTAACAATTTCAACATAATCCTATCATTAGTAGCTACTGCGTATGCGCGGATGTGTGTTATTTTTTGAACGAGTCTGATTTCAACAGTTTTCATCCGATTTTGATGAAATTTTCAGGGAATGGGGGGGTAAATGGTCCACTATTAACTCCAAACTTCTAAAATAATAACTTCATTTTGCGCATGAGCAAACGTAATTTCCTTCAATCATCATTTCTTTTCAAGCTCTATCAATCCATTCTCCATCATGGCTGCGTTGGCATCAAATAGTTCCAAGGGGGTTCCGGATTTATAGGAGTAGTAATGTAGAAATTTCCTTTGAATGCTCTCGAGAGATTTCTTGGCATTATTACAGTAAGGAGACCACACAGGAGAGCAGTAATCGTGAGTGGGGTGCCCCAGCGTACTAAAGAGATGTATCAAGAACACCCAAGTCGTTAAAGTCTCGAGTAGAGCGCATGATGAAGACTAGAGCCCTTATGGTATTGTTTGTGACGTGATCAATATGAAATGTGAAACTGAGGCGGGTGTCGAAATAAACTTCCAGGTCCGCCACTATTTCTGGAAGGGGGAGAGCGTCGTCACTCAGGGAGTACTGATATGAGACAGGACTATGAGAACGGGAAATTCGACAGAATGGTGGCACGTTCGAAGCTGCACACGATTGTGATCAGATCTGATAACAGAGAAAATTTTTAGGTCGACTGCATAAAGAAGATAGCGGACGACTCCAAAAATATTTTCACCGATGTCATTGACAAAGACAAGAAACATCAGTGGACCCAAATGTGAGCCCTTTGGCACTTCCCATTAAACTACTCCCAATTACTTGGAGGAATGTTATTGATACGATTGTACTAATTCAACTATTTAAAATAAGTTTATCTAACCTCAGTTTATCTAAACCTCAGTTTATCTAAACACCTTGCTCTATACTGCTACGTGTGCTGTAAACAACATCTGCCAAGTAAAGCTCCTTTTTCCTTTTTCTCTTTTGGTTTATTATTTTCAATAATGAACCTTTGTAATCGACCAAGAAACGGAAACATTTTCAACCCTCCCTGAACATTGTTTGGTTTACGCTTCAAGATCCGTAGAATCCAAAAATCGAAAAAAAGGAAAGAAAATCCGTCCGTCCGCCGTCCTCGATTTTTTCCGAAATTAATAGACCAAACTTCATGAAACCTGCGATAAAAATTGCATTTGGGGTCTAGATGGTCCTAGAAACTCGGATTCAATTTTTTTCAACACTAAAGGGTAGCATTAAAGGCCTAAACATTTAAAAATCGAGTTCTCAAAACTTTCAAGTAATGATTTTTTGCTTGTCAATGATAAATATATTCCCAAAGAATCGATTAAAACCACCCGCAACTCTTTGCGTTGATCGATTCGATTTCCTTATGGGCTCGAACATCGAAAACACCTTCGAATTTCCTAGGTGATTTTCGATGAGACAGGACTATGAGAACGGGAAATTCGACAGAATGGTGGCACGTTCGAAGCTGCACACAATTCTGATCAGATCTGATAACAGAGACAATTTTTAGGTCGACCGCATAAAGAAGATAGCGGACGACTCCAAAAATATTTTCACCGACGTCATTGACAAAGACAAGAAACATCAGTGGACCCAAATGTGAACTCTGTGGTACTTCCGAGGAAGCAAAAAATGTGACGGAATATATATCTCTAATTCGGACTCTTAAGGACCTGTTATCGAGGTAACTGGAAACCATCTCAAAAGGGAAGAGTCTTGGTTTGACCAAGAGCAATGAATGAGGTACCCGGTCGAAAGCCTTTATGAAATCGGTATATGAAGCATCCACCTGCAGATCATTACGGAATGCCTCCTTGATGTATTCTTGGAAAGTTAGATGGTTTGAGACGGTAGTTCTTCCGGTCATAAATACATGTTGCATCGGGGAGAGATATGAATGGGCGCCTCCAAGGAGCGATCTGGGTGACCATGAGGCTCTCTAGGACCTTCGGTTTTGTAGAAAGAGTGTAGATTGGGCGATATTCATCTATTTGAGATCTGTTGGCAGATTTAGGGATAGGCATGATATGTGAGGTTTCCAGCAAGAAGGCACAACACCCAGGGACAGGGGCTGGTTGGAAAGAAGTGGTAGTAGAAGCGCAAGGTTACTTGCGCATCGGTGGCACCCCGTCAGGCAACAACCTCTCCAACCACGACAGTAGGAATCTCAATAGAGCTCATAGGAAATGAGAAAAGAATCGTATTAACCAGATGATACACAAGATGCATGATCAGTGTAAACAGAGGAAAAATATTCTGCAAAGAGATCTGCTGTTCCAGAAACAGTTTCGGCCGCAGTTGCATATTATTAGGTAGGGTACAGGCGCCATTTTTTAAATTAATATGGTTCCATAACGCTTTGATGTTAGTCTTGATAGATTTCTGAAGCTCATCTACGCAATCACATAAATTTTTACTTAGGGACTTACACTCACGACGAAGCTGGGCAAATACATTATAATAATCAGAGCTTCGAGTCCATTTGATTTGAAGATGTTGAATTTAAACATTTTGGAGCCATTACAATAGCATCACTTTCTACTAAATTTTACCAAAATATTAAAAAATAATGAAAAGTCAACGCAATAAAGTGTATTCTCGTCGAAGTGTCGGCTAAATGCAAAAGGTTTCATTCCCTCTAATCGTCAACGAGCCTAAAACTTCACCCGGCAGCCGTTGCCCTGGACCTTTGGTCGGCTGCCTGCCTCTTTCGACGGGAAGATGTGAAACATCTTGAATCATCACCCAACAACAGGGTAGTCGGTGGCTTGTACCCTACTGGCGGATGTCTGAAATAGCCTAAGTGATCTTGGTAAGTAGGTAAATTTGTTCGGCCACTTTAAAGTAAATTTGTTCGGCCACTTTACAGTTCGGACTGTAGGAAACGAACCACTACGTTATTGAGCAGTGGCCAAATAGTGCATCCATAGCTCATTCCATGAAAATTACGTGCCTCATAATTAATAATAAATAGAAGATCCTTTGTATGTCTGTTAAACTTCAAACTCTGCAGGAGCCGTGTGAGCATTGTCAAGGCAGAATTTTTAAAATTTCAATAGCATTTTTGCAGTAAAGTAATTCCTGAATAACGTGAATTTTTTTTCCGTTTTGTATCTGTGTCCGCAAGTCCTTGTCACCCACAAGGACCCCGGGTCCTTGTCTGTGTCTGTGTCCTTGTTGTCCTTGTCGTTTAATTATTTCCACTATCACCCGAAATTACCCAGGGATTATATAGGTTAGGCCCTACGGTATGATCATCCTCGAGCGCGAATTTTTTGCTTCCTCAATACCAAAGGTAGGGAAGCTTTGTATTCGTGATTGAAGTCGAAAAATATTTTTTCCTCCAAAATCAAAATTTCCACTTGCTTTTAGCGTTTTAGAACGTACTCCTCAATTTCGGTTCCTTGTCTGTCTGTCTGATGTCTGTCTGTCTGACTGTGGTAAATCCTTGTCACGGCCAAAGCTATACCAAGTTTTAGTCCGGCTCCAATGAAATTTTCAGAGATTGTGAGGGCTATTTCCTTGAAGGTTTTTTATAATATTCAATGCCATCTAATCAACATCGCAGTGCGCACACGCGAACGTGAATTTCTCATAAAGTCAATTTCTCATCATCTGTTGATCCGAATTCGTTCAAACTCGGTAGGTAGTTGGATATATGTTTCAGGAAAACGCTCTATAAATTATACTGCGATCGTTGAAGTAATAATCACTGCGCATGCGCGAAACTAATATGGATTGACACTTTCAATACTCCGAGTTTAATCGATCGATTTTGATGAAGTTATCAGGGTTTGTTTGGGTTAGCTTCTAGATGGTCCCCTATAAATTTCATTGCCGTCGCATGATTACTGGTCAGTGCGCGTACTTAAACGTTAATTTTTTGTATAACTTCGATTTATTATCATCTATTGGACTGATTTCTTTCAAACTCGGGGAGTAGATGGGTGTATGTTCCAGGAAACCTCCAAATGAATTATTTGGCGATTGGTGGAGCAATAACTGAAATGCGCAAAACGAAAATTGATCTACACAGACCTAACACCGTGACTAATGGACCGATTTTTATGACATTTTCAGGGATCGTGCGGTTTAACTCCTTGACGGTCTCTTGTACATTTCATTGTCGTTGGATTAATAGTAGTCTGTGCGCCCGTACGTCAGTCTTATTTCGTATAATCTGTCGGTCCGATTTCGTTCAAACTCGGGGAGTTGTTATGTAAGGTTGATGCCCTACAATTGAATAATAGGCAACTACTGTGCATGCTTAAACCAATATTGGATGACACTCCGAGGATAATGAATCGTTCTTAATGAAATTGTCAATCATTGTGTGGGTTAACCTATAGAAAATTTCCGCACATGCAAACATGAATTATTGCCCTAATTTGCTTTCTAGAATGTATACACACGAATTAGATACTATTATATTTTACATTCAATCATTTCGACTCGGACTTTATTCTTCAACTAATTCTATACGCCCATGTTACAATATGTGAGATACCTATACTGCCCACCCAATTTAGCAGACGTTTTGATTTGGTTTCGGGGATAGGGTCAATCAAAACCTCCTACGATCCCTTGTTTTTTTTTTTTACGAATCCGCAATTGAGATTTCATGGATAAACGTAACTCAAACAACTAACGTTTTCTAAACGACTGTGAATGGGCTAAAATTTCCGGGAACTTTTCAGAATGTAAGTTTTGTTTCCCGGCGCTAAAGTTATACCACAACTTCAAGACCGAAATGTCACGCGGTATAGTATACTCACTCAAACCAAAGCTCCTTACCAATTATTATTTGTTCTACCTTTATTTCCTACGAAAATATAAAAGTACTAGATACCAATGGTTTTCATTTGAATTACTATTGAAGCAAGAAACACCTGGGTACACCATAATTATTGGTTACCATATGATCTACGATTCTACAGCCGCTCTTCACTTTGAACGAAAAACCCAGGAACGATTTCATCTTTCAAATAATGTTTTTATAATTTAATAATGATTAACAGGACGTTTACATTTGTTTTCGTCACGTCACGAGCGTCACGTCACGGAGGGGTTTTTGAGCGTCACATCACGATGTACCATCGAAATTATATCACGTTACTATGTTGGTTGCGAGCGTCACAAAACGATATAAATAAAGAGGCTAATAAAATAAGACGACAAATAAGATGGAAATTTTGGCGAAACAAACGTTAATCGTTATTAAATGATCTGACTGTAGAACCGTAGGTCTACCGTCCGTTTTTAAATTTGCACTGTTAATTCAAATTCCAAACAATAAAATTTAGCTAATATCGAAGACGAAAGGAGTGATCCCTGCTTTAGATAGAAGGTAAGCAAGTACTTGTGATTCGGTAAATCTAGCGAATAATTCGACATGGTACCACGGTTTTGGAGACCAACGCCCGCCATTATTTGATAAATTTGAATGAGGAATAGGTAAGTATGTCTTGAACTATCGAAAGTACGAATGTTTTGTAGGTAGATTATACGCAAGATCTAATATGAATAGGATGTGTAAGGCAATGCGATTGATGGATGCTGCAAGATATTCATGACATTTGATAATGGGTGCCTGTCACTGTTTTCAATGCTCAATCTCTCATCAACGAAGGAAATAATTGATTTTATGAGAATAAATCGCTTCAGTAGAGTAATAGGGGCGGGCGTTTAACGAAAGATTGTGGTAGATAATTAAGTGATACTTAAGCGATAGGCAACTTTTATTTAATAGGAATTTGATATAATAATTGTACGAACACTAATGAAGGTAATAAATGGTATCTGTGATCGTGGATCTCGAGTGAAAGGCTTATGGAAAATGTTACTGGCCTTAAGCAGCTGTTCGTTGTTGCGGATGTGACTCAGGGATGCTGTATAGGTCTCCAACCGAGGTTCGGCTTAGCTCACCTTACCAACTTCAGTCCAACAGCCCCTTAAGGTCCTTCCTTATCTAAGCCACTCCTAAGACTCTTGTTTTTTCATTTACATTGGTTTGGACTACTGGTTGGATGTATAAATAGGCAAAGAATTTGAAATTATTGCAAGTAGGTGTATTATGATTATGAACTCAATCTGGGTCAATCGAATCAATTTTATCTAGAATTAAATCACTCAGGCATCCATGATGTCTGTGCTATTGTAATTGAACAGTTGGTCAACGGATCCCAAGATCATCAGAGCAGTAGGTTGAAAGGTTCGCTAGAAATGTATAGGAAAGAAAGAGTTGAATTAGGTGGCGGCTCACCCATCTTACGAGTTGAACTATAACGAATGATACTAATAGGTGCGAACCAAAACAAAAGACGATTTCTTGGATCCCATTAATGCGATGTCAGTGGGCTGCGAAAGAACGAGAACGGGGATCCGACGCGATCTTCCATATCCATCTCAGATCACGCCTCAAACTCTCTCTTGAAGCATGCACAGAGTACAGAAACTTTCCTAACTCACGACATGTGACTAGAGGGAGCACTCGTGATGTGGCAAACTTTGGATACGGAAGTTGAAATTGAAAAACGAAAGACAAGTGACAACGAATGTTGATAAAAAATATGAATGGCGAAAGATGCTAGTTTTCGAATGATAGACAAAAATGGCGAAAGATGGCATGGTAGGTAAAAGGATAATAAAATTACGAAGGAATATCCTGAATGAACTTTAGGAGGGATTAGGTATTGACAACTAAATTTTTGGAGTGAAGTGGAATTGGTAGATTGATCCAACATTAAATTGAAATGATAGAGTGATTCAACATTAAACTTTTCCTCATTGAAATAAATAAACGAAATTATCTTCATAGCTCCCAGTTATTTATTCCAAGAATTCTTGAAGCTTGTTTGAAATATTGTATTATCATGGTTGTGAGTTATACGTAGGTACATATTATAATATGATTGAAAGACTGGTAAAAGCTGGACAAACTATTATGATGACTCATGCATATTACAGAATGGAGTACGAAAGAGAAAGGATAAAGGAGGCGATGATGAAAGAAATGAATGAAGAACTGGAACGAAGGAAGGCGAAGTACAAGTTAAAGATGAAGAAAACGTTTAAGAGGAGGCAGCTAGTGATTAGAAAATAACTGATCGCTGTGATTATGGCACAGATTGAAGACATGAAGAAAGGAATAGAAGAAAAGGCAAACAAGTTAATGGTCGATTTCAACGAAAGAATGAGTAAAATACAAATTGTGGAAAGCATTGAACAAGAAGAAGAGGCGATTGATTCAGTTCACGAAACGGGTAGTGAGCAGAGAGAAGTAGGAGAAGGCGAAAGAACAATGAGATCACCGGAAGTTGAAGAAGCGGATGAAAATGAAAAGATTAAGGAAGGCGAACGAACGAAGAGACTTACATGAGCAGAACAATTCGAAGAGGATGATAGAACAATGACAATACAACGAATAAAGAGTATTAAAAAAATAGAAAAGGGAACTTGAATGAACGAGAGAAACACATCAAGAAGACGAGAAAGATTAAGGTTTGTGAAAATAAAATGTAAGCTAACTAATGAGGTGGACTACACTTTGCGGCGTGATGTATCAATAAATTGATAAATCTGAACATTTGCAAAACGTTGACGAACGGAATGATGAAAAGAGACGTCAGATCTTTCATAATTTCTAACTTAGATGCGAACTTTGGTAGACTGGTGAACAATGTCCAAGATCTAGCGGAAATAGTGGTGATTCTGGACGGAGCTGGAGAACCAAGCAGTAAACATACGGAGTTTTCACTAAGAAAACAATTCATTGACATGAAGTATAATCCAGAAGCAGAAACAGCCCTAGAATTCATGGCGCGATTAAATAACGTAGTTGGAAAAATTACGAGGTGCAGCCCTGTCGATGAAAGATCGGCCAAAGCCAATTTATTCATGGCGATCGTAGAAGCATGCCCAACCATTCACATTTTGGAGATGGCAAGTAAGGAAGGACTTACCATGTATGAGATACACGCTAAAATGTTCGAAGTGGAAGGCAGGACGAAAGAATTGAAGAGGCGAGGAATTGATAATACAGGGAAAGCGATATATACACTACCAATTAGAACGAGGAGGGATAAGGAGGCGAAAGTTGTAATAACATGCTAGAGATGTGGTGACTCGAGACATTACCAACAAGACTGTAGGAATACTCCTAGGAAATGTTACAATTAAAAACATGGAAATGTTATAATTAATCACATATTCGCTAGGACCTTTTCCGTTAATTCACTACCATTCATTCATTTTGACCTGTATGTCCAACTAACCTGTATTTTTACCTAGGATTGACTACTTGATGTTATGTATTTTTGAGATGCGAGCTTGCGAACATCCAAACCACCAAACTATACACATCATTCTGACCTACAGCAACTAATCTGAGTACTAAGGGATTGACTACTTGATGATATGCAGAGATGCGAGCTTGCGAGAATCCAGACCATACAACTATACCCAGCATTCTGATCTAACAGTGGGCTTAAAAATGATTGAGGAAAAGTTTTTAGAAAAATAGAACATATATATCAAGCGGTAGTGAATTAACGGAAGCCAATAAAAAGGGGTGGTAGTGAATTAACGGAAAAGGTCCATTCGCTACATGTCCAGAAGAAGAAGGTGCTGTGAATAGCAAAATAACTAATTTTCACAGCAAAACCGTACCGAAACCCGCAGAAAAGCGGTCACAGAAAAAATTGAAGAAAATTATGTTGCGAACAGCACAAAGAAACGACAAGGTGAGTCGAAGGAGGGGACAGGCGATGCTGAGGATGTACATACAGAGACCCGGGCACCGAAAATCTGACGAACGAAGACCAGATGTGCAGGGTGGATGCGAACGAACTCCATAAGGAAAGAGATGCTGGATTTGATGGTAATTATACTAACATAAGATTTATTACCGATACTGGTGCAATCGACCATATAGCTAATGAAAAAAGAATATTTCACACATCTAAGAGAATCAGAAAAATCTAGGAGGGTTATGTGTGCAAATGGGAAAAGATAAGCGAATTTGGTGATTGGATTTAGAGGAGACATAGTAATAGGGAATGAAAATGATAATAAGTTGGCGTGTCAGAGTGATGTCTTATCTGCTCCCAATCAGACAGAAAATCTCTTTCAACTTGAAAATTAATTTCGAAAGGTTTAGTTGCTACATTCACGAAAGAAAACGCTTTTATTGATAATATCTCGACTGCAGAAACTCTAAAAACAGGTCCATATGATGGTAAATTTTGGCGGTTAACTTTTTATTTATCGCTGAATCAATCAAATGAAAAAAAAAAGAAAAAAAAGAGATTTACAACACGATTCGAAAGCAAAAGACAGGAGGGAGAAAAGGACAGCCAACTTTAGTGATACACAGACTCAAATAGGAGAAGAAAATTCAAAATGTAGACACACAAATGAACATGTAACTCTGGAAAACACAAACGGAAGTGAAACAGTAGAGAACATAGTAGAAAGAACTAATCAAAGAGGAACGAACAAATACGGGGAACTTCATCTAAATAACACCAATGAAAGCCAAACAAGTCCTATACATCAACCAGTAATCAGTGAAACAAACGACATATTTTAGAGAAAAGAAGAAAGACTGCATACGAGGTTGTATTGGATACTTATGCCATTAAGTATGCAGTGGCATAGATGGCTAAACCACACATCTAAAGGGTATCTTGAACAGGTGTAAAAAACTATACCAGACTTGAAGAATGTAAAATTTGGAAATGAGATATTAGATTGTGGCGATTGTAAATTAGCAAAGAAAAAGAAAATCGTGTGGAAAGAAACGAGAGCGATCGAATATACCGTTTCATAGGTTATACAGTGACTTATTGGGACCAATCGAACCATGTTCATTCAAATCTGGCGCAAAATATATTGCAACATTTACAGAAGATTAAAGCAGACACGCTATGGCTTATCCAATTGCAGAAAAAACCCAAATGCATATTGCATTTCATAATCGTCTTTCTGAAATTAGAATCATTAAAGGTCCGGAGGCGAAAGTCACCGAAATTAAAACAGATGGGGGAACTCAATAAAAATCGTTTTCAATGAAGAACATAAATTAGATCGGGGAAACAAATTTTTGAGAGCATGCGAGCCTGCAACACCACAACACAATGCAAGTTCCGAAAGATTAAATCTCGAAATTCAAGAAAAAAATCAGAGTAAATTTGATAGCCGCAAAAGATCCAAATTTTTTCTGGGGTCACGCATTGAACTACGTAATGCATATACATAATAGGACTCCTAACTCTGCAAACAACTTCAGAACACCATTCGAAATTATATACAGGAAAAAACCACAAATGAAATACATTCGACGATATGCTTGCGAGGATTATATATTAGATATATACGCAAAGAAATATCTAAATTTTCTCCGATGACGAAAAAAGGGTTTTTGTTAGAATGTAATGACTCAGGATACACATTATTAGAGGCAAAAGAGAAGATAATTGTTAGATCAAAACATGTAGATTTTGTTGAGTCAAGGGTGTATGGAGACCATTTTGGAACTGATACTCATCACCCCTCCATTCATTAGTGAGAAAGAGTCTAGTAAAAATATATCAGAGGAGATAGATGAAAAGAGCTCGATGAAAAAAAAAAAAAAAAAAAAAAAAAAAAAAAAAAAAAAAAACGTCCAACGAATGGCTAGGGGAAAATGAGGAGGTTGAATTTTACCGTGAAAAAAAGTAATTAGAGGGAGAAGAAGTTTTTTTGACGGATGGCTTAGGTTCAAAAGATCTCAATCATATAACGAAGCAATGGAAAGTAGAGATAGGCGAATGTGGATCAAAGCAATCAATGAAGAATTTGATGCTCTCACAAAATGTGAAATTTGGAAAATCATTCCCAAGAATGAAAAACACTGGGGGAAAAGTTCATCAAAGCTAGATGTGTCCACAAAAAGAAATTAGAGGCACCTGGTGCTATTAGATATAAAAGTTGACTGGTGGCGAAAGGATATGCTGATACTAATATTTACGTTCGTTCAGAAATGTATGCTCCAGTTGCTAGATTGGACGACGTTAGGTTTATTTTAATAATAGCCAACGAATTCAATCTAGAGTTAGCTCCATTTGATGTCAAAACTGTGTTTCTAAACGGAACTTTAGATAAGACTATATTTATGGAGCAGGCATATTGGCTTTGAAAGAGACCATGTTAGTAAATTGCAAAGATCTTTATATGGTCTCAAATTGTCACCTAAAAGATGGTTTATCAGGTTCCAAGAGGAGATGCATAGAATGCATTTTATGAATTACGAATTTCAACAATGTTTATTATTATGGCGGAAAGAACCAAAATTTGCAATTATATTGCTGCATGTAGATGATTATTACTAAAAGTGTAAATAAATTGAACGAGGTGAAGTAAAATTTGATGAAGGGATTTGAAATCATTGATTTAGGTGAATCAAAGAAGTTTAGGCTTAAAAATAAATAGGGACCGGAAACTGAAAACGATGTATGTAAGTCCACGAGCATTTGGTAAATCAATTATTAACACATTTGGTTTAGTCAATGCCAATACAGCTAATAGTACTATTGTGACGAAAGAAAGTGAGTGGCATGATTAGTGATGGGCAGAGAGATCCATACCATACAGACAAGCAATTGGGTCACTACTATACTTACAGAACAGAACTAGACCAGATATAACGTATGCAACTGATGTATTGAGTCGAAAGCAGAGCAACTTTGATGAAACTGATTGGAGTAAAGTGAAAAGAATTATTAGGTACTTGAAGGGAACTTTGAATTACGATTTAATGTTTCGGGGAGAAGGATATCCTGCTACCCCAATGCATCCCTAGGTATAAGTGATGAAATGGGACAATCAACTAGCGGATTCGTGATAAAATTATTTGACGATGTAATAAATTGAAGAAAGAAAAAAATAAAATCATGTTGCGTTGTCTTCGTGGCTAAAGCTGAATTTGTTTTAATGAGTTTAGGTCGTAGAGATTGAGGCTAATATTAGAGAGCAAATTAAAATAAGAATAGAGCCAACGGTATTTGACGACAACAAAGCAGCAATTGAGTTGGTTTAAACTGAGGAATCACGTATGCTGAAATATCTTGTAAATTTAAGTTACTGTTATGTATGAAGGAAAATTAGAAATAATAACACAGTTTTGTGTGGATCAAAACTGATGATCAGCAAGGTGACCTATTTACGAAAGCTCTTTCCAAGTTCAAAGAATTTCGCGATCAGCTGGTGAGTAAAAGTTGTGAGACATAAAACTAGCTGTTATTGACTAGTGGTCTTGAACATGTACAGTTGTTCGTACGAAGGAGGACGATTACCCCAGGTAAACGAAAGAACGATGGCGAGAAGATTGAACCAATCACGAAGGATTTGACGAATGAAAAATCAATTCACGAAGATGTGTACCCAGCTGTGGAGGGAATATTGAAGCAAGAAACGCCTGAGTACATCATCATCATTATTATTGGTTAAGCAGATACTACCATATGATCTACGATTCTACAGCCGCTCTTTACTTCGAAGAAGTGCTTTGAACGAAAAACCCACGAACGCTTTTATCTTCAAATGTTTTTTATATTTGCACTGTTAATTCAAATACCAAAGCAATAAAATTCAACTGAAAACGAAGACAAAAGGTTTAATCTCTGCTTTAGATTGAAGATAAGCAAGTACTTGTGATTCGGTAAATCTAGCAAATAATTTGACAATTACCCAAAGTATTGAATTCTCAAAAATACAGGGTGTCCAACGAGACCCCCTGTTAAAATCCAACGAGACCTTAAAATCGTTATTTGTGGATCAAAATAAAAAATGTTCTTTTCAAACTTAATGTTTTTTGTGAGAATCTCAGAAATGAAAAAATTGCGCAGCGCGCAATCGCGCAACCATGCGCAACCAACATCAACTTTGTTTTTTGAAATAGGAACCCACTTTTTTTTATTACATATTAGGATTTGACACACAATTTCACGAAGATTTGATCCCTCATTCGATCTTTTCGGCCACACGCGAAATTCGGATGTACGAAGTACCCTAGTGTGTCACATGAAATTTCATTATTTTTCGACTCTGAGTCACGTGGTGGTATCCGTTTTTTCATTTTACTAAATGTCAACGCTTTTACAGGCCAAAATGTGGTTATTTTAAGCGATAAGTAGTCTCCCGAAGTGTGTGTTGGTTTTTTTTTTCTCTCTCTCTCTCTCTTTCCCTCCTCTTTTCTCAACCGGGCTGGAAACCGGCTACGGCAGAATTGAAAGAAAATAAAAAAGTCCATCATTTTTTAAATTAAAAAAACCTCATCAGGTGGATGAGAAGCTACACTTTCAGTAAAGAAAATAAAAAAACACCATTTTGTTCGAAAAAGCTTATTTCAATGAACCTGGAGGCTTATCAGCGATAAATCGCCTTCATGATTTGGCAGGAAACGTCCTTTCCAGAGATATCTTACACCCAACTTTGAACCTCTGTTTTGATGATACATGGACTCCTCTCGTCTATTCACTCACAAGGACTAACTATTTTTCTCTTGAAAACTTAGAGAAAAAAACTAGTTGCACTTGCGCGAATTCAACACACACACCTCGGAAGACTATTTATTGCTCAAAATAACCACATTTTGGGCTGTAAAAGCGTTGACATTTAGTAAAATGAAAAAACCGATAGCACCACGTGACTCAGCGTCGAACAATAATGAAATTTCATGTGTCACACTTGAGTACTTCGTACATCCGAATTTCCGCACAACCATTGGGTTGCGCAACTTTGAGCGCTCGCTGAACGGGTTGCGCGTGGCCGGACAAATCTTCATAAAATTGTGTGTAAAATCTGAATAGGTATATAATAAAAAAGGGGGTTTCACATTCGAAAAAACAAAGTTGATGTTGGTTGCGCATGGTTGCGCAATTGCGCGCCGCGCAATTTTGTGATTTTTGAGATCCTCACAAACAAAACATGAAGTTTGAAAAAAAAAATTTTTATTTTGATCCACAAATAACGATTTTAACAGGGGGGTGGGGGGGGGGGTCAACGTCTCGTTGGACACCCTGTATATTATGACAACAATGTTATTATTCAAAGCATAGCCTCAAAATTTAAAAAAAAAGTACTTACCTATCACCTGTTTTTAAGAGTATAGAACGTTGAATGGTCAGATGTCATCGTCATCTATTTCAAATCACATGAGGTAAGCCCTATATTAGTAGGTAAATTAGTTTTCTCTCATGGGGCTATAAGAAAGTACCGCTTAGTTATTGAGCTGTTTCCACATAATCCATCGTAGCTCATGTCATGAAGATATCGTGTCTTCATGCAACTGAGGCGCTTGAGGAATCCTCATTCTTCATCATTGGTGGGGTTATTTAACCTCTAACTTTGCGGAAGCTGTGAACTCATTTTCGAAGAAGAAGATATTATTATTCTACATAATCTCTAATTCCCTGGTCACTGTGGATCTCACGGGGAACACCAAAACGAGACACTACGTGGTCCACCAAACCTTTGGCTACAGTCTCAGCTCGTTTGTCTGGCACTCGAAGCGCCTCCGGCCATTTGGTGCCATAGTCCTGGACAATGGCTATGTGGACGTTCCCTGTCCTTGAGGTTGGGAGGGGTCCGAGCAAATCAATGGTCACACGGTTAAAGGGTGCACCCACTCTGTACATTTGCAAGGGCGCCTTCTGTTTCTTACCTTTTCCTCTGGTGTTGCGATCTCGACAGCCCTGGCCAAACATCCTAACGTCACGATGCATTCCGACCCAATAGTACTTTTGTCGCAATGATGTAATCATGCGTTTTGTGCCAAAGTGTCCTAGACGGTGTGTTGAATCCAGAACTCATTCGACATTCTAGAGGGACAAGGATCTGATTAACTTTTTGAGAACCGGTGTCATTTTCCCAGCATGGTACCAGTACTCCTTGCTCGAGGCTGAGTGAATCCCCCATTGCCCACAAAGCCTTTTCAGATGCACTGTATGGTGCGATATCCTGTCACTTTGGTCGTCTACCTTCTATGACCCATTCCCTTACCCTAGCCAGTTCAGGATCCTTCTGTTGTTCTTCCTTCCATCTGATAGGTGGTATCAGTTCTGTTCCCGTATGTCTATTATTTGTTGCAGATCCTTCTCTTCTTGACGTGCACAGTAACGACAACCTTGGGGAAGACAGGGTCTACGAGAAAGTCCATTAGCATTACCATGTGATGGCCCTTTACGATGTTCAATGCGGATGGTGAAAGTTGCCAAAGTGTCAAGCCATCGAGCCAGCTGTCCATCTGGATGTTTGAAATTCCTTAACCATTGAAGGGAGGCATGGCCCGTCCTTACAGTGGTAGGAATCCTACTGCTCAGTGTAATAGTGAAAGTTCTCTAATGCAACCTTTATCCCCAGGAGTTCTCTTCTGAGTACGCACTAATTACGCTCAGCTCGGCTTAGGCATCTACTGAAATACGCTACTACTTCCTATTCTTCTCCATGCCTCTGCGACAGCACAGCACCAAGAGCACGTCCACTTGCATCTACGTCCAGCAGAAATGGCATGCCGGGCTTTGCAAGAAAATTTCTCTGAGCAATTCCACCATATCCTCGAATGTTGCTGCATCAACCCTCACGTCATCAAGGTAGACCCGAACTCTCCCCTGTCGTATGAAATCATGATGCAGGCTGTTCATTGCACGTTGGAACGTGGCAGGGGCATTGCACAGCCCAAAGGGCATAACCAAAAACTGCCATAATCCCCTGGGTGTGCAAAATGCTGTTTTACTGCGGTCAGATCTTTTCATTTTCACCTGCCAATAGCCGCTGTGGAGGTCGAGGGATGAAAACCAAGAGCTACCCTAGAAAGAAGCGGGTCATTAATGTGTGGCAAAGGGTATGCATCTTTCCTTGTGACGTTGTTGAGGCGCCGATAATCTATGCAAAACCTTTTAGTGCCATCCTTCTTTTTAATAAGATCTATGGGGGATACCCAGGGGCTACTGGAAGGCTCAATTACTTCCATTTCTTCCACTAGAGCATCAACTTCAGCCAATTTATCTGGTGGGAGTCTTCGTGGACTTTGGCGAATTGGAATGTCTGGTTCAATAACAATTTCGTGTTCCACCCCATTAATTACCCCCAACTCGTTTTTACTGGCAGAAAACACATCTGCAGATTCCCGTATAAGAGCAGTCACCTTGATTTGTTGTTCTTCCTTCAATTCCAGAGTTGCTCGCTCAATAAGATTTTCCACATGGACATAGCGTTGGTTACTTACCGCCCCTTTTAGTTTTGACAAACCCTCATACCCATGTCCTCCCTCATCTACTGTGTCCACTTCTCGAATGCAGAACTCTTCTCCGGTATCTTTCCCTTTAGAAGACGTTTCTCCAGATGTATTCATAGTAACCATGCCACTTGCAGCATCAATCTTGCATTCTGCCGCCACTAGGAAGTCTATCCCAAGAATGCAGTCATCTCTTATATCAGCCACAAATACATCATGTAATCTCTCATATGCTTCCTAGTACTTGCATCCCCCAACCCCACTTGTACCTGTACCTGTCCGTCCACTGGAATCTCAGCTCCTGTAACAGTTCGCAAAATGGTTGACCGGCCTCTTCTTATGCCCCACCCCCCTACAGGAACCACTCCCCGCCTCACTATGGTCACCATGGCTCCAGTATTCACAGCCATTGCACACGGTTTTCCATCAATGGATCCTTTGATGACGATAGAGGGCAAAGAACTCACTCGGTATACCACAGGTGTGTCATATTTCTTTTCCTTGATGCTGGTGTGGGGCCCCTTCCAGTTGCGTGCCACAGGGCGCCCCTTCCCTATGACCTCTTGTCGTTTCCCATTCGGTTCCTTAGGGAACATGTATCACCTCCATGTCCAGTAGACTGACATCGGGGACACTTACGAGTAGGACAATTCCGAGCAAGGTGTCCTTTCTTGTCACACCGGTAACAAGTTATGGATTCTAGGAATGCTGCATTTGATCCAGTTCTGACTTCACGCACTTCCTCAGGCAATTGCTCTACCTTTATCTCACGAAATGGTTTGATGGTTACTTGGCTCTCAGCTTGGTATACAGCAGCTTTGCTCTGGAGTGCAAGGGACAAGGCAGCAGGTATAGATTTTGGGTTTTCTAGCATTACTAGTTCCCTCACACGGTCATTGGCTAGTCCATCCACCACCTGTAAGACTGCCAGTGCCTCCTGTAATTCCCTATTGCCTTCAGGTGTGGCCCTACGTGCCAGTGTCCCTACTTCCCGAACAAATGTGCGAATATCCTCCCCTGGTCTCTGACGTCGTGTTCGCAGCTGAGTAAGATAAAGTTGTGACTGATTCCCAATACCAAACTGATCAGCCAACGTATGTGACAATTCGTTATAATCAGTCTTGCCCAAAGCATCACATAGCGCAGGCAATGCAGGCCCAGTTAATGATGCAGCCGAAGCCAGTCCTTTACGCTTGTAATTCCAACCGTTGGATAGGGCAACTACCTCAAAGTGGCTCTGGTTCTCCTCCCAAGGCATTGAGCCATCGTACAGCTGGGCACGAAACTGGTCCCTTCTACCCTCAGAATCAGTCTTCTCATATGGATCATCTCGTTCTGGGGTTGATACCACAGTAGCTTGATGTTTTTCCACCTTCAATGCTTGTAGTTCCCTTGAGGACTTCGTCACTGAACTCACACAGCTGGTAGTTGACACGAGCTTGCTGTTCCTCCATTTCTTTCCTAAATATCCGCAGCGCGTCCTGTAATATATCAGATTGACCTGGTTGAATATCTCTAACATTAGACAATCGTGTAACTCCTTGAGGTGGGTCAGATTGGTGAACATCGACCTCCACTGCTGCAGGTGCTCCACCCTTCCAGTGCGTAGTGTGAACTCATCTACGTCTTGAAATTCTTCCTGATCGCTCATCACCGTCCTTCAGAGTTCTTGAAATCACTTTACTTCATCCCACTCCTGACACCAATTGTTAGAAACACTAATGAACACAAATCCAAGTTTTTAACTCAATTTTTATTACGAAAGAACCTATTTTTATCATACACGATCACAGAACGAAATCACAACTAAACTTCTCATTAACAACGAGTTTTTCTAACGTCGTAACGTAAACAATAATAAATAACAAGCGTTTCCCCAACAATATATATATATATATATATATATTTATATATATATATATATATATATATATATATATATATATATATATATATATATATATTTCGCGAATATTGTTAATTTAAGAATAATTCGGTATACCTACCAATTCCATTCTTCATTTGGTGGACAATTAATTATTTAATCATCCAAACTTCTACCCAGGTTGTCATAACCCCATAATTATTTATCATTCCAATATCTGCGTTGCTTGGAAATTCGATTGTCTTTCGTTTAATATAAAAACTTATGTTCAATCAGAAAATAAAATCACTTTGCTTTTGTGCTAAACCCGAAAGGTGGTGTTTTTCATTATTTTAAATCATAGTGTCAACCCTAGTTATAAACATTAACTATTAATTCTATATATATATATATATATATATATATATATATATATATACGTCAAATTTCAAAAATGTGCTAGACTAATTATTAAAAATGGATTAAAAAGGCTGAAGTATTTTTTAGCAGAACTTTAGTCATAAGAAGTTTATTAACGATGAACTAGAACTTTATTACTCAGAAATTTATGCTGACAAATGTTTCTACTGAAATGTCATTAATATTTCCCAAATAATAGATAAAAACTGCTAAAAATCTAAAAATCCATAGGTAATCTATTTATTTTGAATTACAAAATATTGCACCTTCTTCTTTTTTCATTGGCCATTTGAGTACTTTCATGGATCTCGACTGCGACAACGGACCCCGAATTTTTAGGGGTTCCTTGAAGTTGCGATTCCTCTTGAGAAATCGTTCTAATAGCAACGTCCATCATCCAAGTGAAGAGAACCCACCACCATTTCTTCCCCCGAATGGATGTCCTTACCGAGCAATGTCCTGCCGCATGAGAACATCCATAGCTTCGGAAACTGTCAAGTTCCCAAGGAGGCGAACATTGTCACTGAAAAATGAAAACAAACCATTGTTAGAAAATTGAAAACACATTTGGCTGGCGTGACATTTATGTCACATAAGAATTGAAAAGCACATGTGAGCGTGGAGAATAAATAATTTTATCAAAAAAGCATAGGATTTTATTCGGAGTAAAATATATAAAAATCGTGACAAAAAAGTAGCATACGACAAAATTGGTACATTATATTTTGAATAACTCCACAGACACGAAAACTTCTGAACAGCAGCGTGATGTTGACGATAGCACGAAGACGGTTCTGACTCTAACATTCAAAGGAACATCTCAAAGAAAATGCATGATCAAACATACGTTTGCAGCAAAGGGGGAGGGCCAAGGAAGGCGTCATGTTGGAACCTGCTATGTGAATTATGTTACAGACTTTGCTGGGTTAAAGTCCTGAAGTTTCGAAACTTAATAAAATACCATAATTTACAAAAAATCGCTTATACTGCGTGACTGCAAGTTTTCAAAGAAAAATGAATTATAGTTAGACTTAATTTATAAAATTTCAGTAGCATTTTCAGTTGAGTAATTTCTGAATAACTATGATTTTTCGTCCGTCTTGTATCTGTACCCGCAAGTCCTTGTTGTACGTTATTATCTCCACTGCCACCCGACATTTGTCAGAAATCTAGAGATTGTATTGGTTTTGCCCTAAATGGTACCATAAGGTATAATCAGAGCGCGCATGCGTAATCTATGCAACTTTTTCGTTTATTACTCCCGCGACTGGAACCTGACTTTGAATCGGTTTCGGGGATAGTGTTAGGGATAGTCATGGAAAAACATAAAGAAAACAATTAACGTTTTCTAAATTGTGAATGGGATAAAATTTCCGGGAATCATTTTAGGTTGTGAATTGTACATAATTTGACGGCGTTTAGTTTCCCGGCGCCAGTTATACCTCACCTTCAAGACCGAAATGTCACGCGGTATTGCATACCCACTCAAACTAAAGCTCCTTACGCATTCATTCAACCTCTATTTCCAACAAAAACAGCTGCATTATTATTTTGTTAAATCGTTAAATTTATATTTCATGCAGAATTTAGGTCAAAGAATGTTTATTAACTATGAACTAGAACATTATAATATTTATTCAGAAATTAATACTGATAAATGTACCTAAATTTCACTGATATTAGTAGTATACTTTTTGGGGGACCTAGCCCGAAGTACTACATAGAACCTACAGATGTACTACATTGTCAAAACGTAGCTCTCAATGACAGGTCATGTCAGCTCAGCTGTGTGTAGGTTTTTATAGTTTCGAGCTGGAAACAAAATTCTACCAACGTGAAATTCTAAAAAAGGTGAGGTTGTTTCAAATCCTGGGGGAGAAAAATCCTGCTAAAGGGAAATTGAAAAAAAAAAGTGAAATTGTTTAAAAAAGTTCTTAAATGTTGCGTGGATTAATCCTGAGTTTGAGCAATTTCAATCCTCTGAGCGGTTCGAGTTATATAGAGTTACCAGAGTG